>JABASM010001740.1:2893-13211 GCA_019776545.1 Brachystomella parvula | reverse complement strand
GAATGAAAAGGTAATAAAATATTTTTTAAAAGGAAGGAGGTGATCTGGTTAAGTGAGTGTTCATCCGTACTTTCTAGGTCTCCAGCAACCCTATTCATTTTTTATATAATGAGTACATGGAATCTTCTTCCTTTTATTTACTTTTTAGGGATCATTAACCAGCCAACCGGTTTTTTTTTCTCCAACGCATCTTTCCCACTCACCTGATTTTTTTTTCTGAGTGAGAGCCCTGTAAGCCTCTCAACAAAAAATCCAGAAGCAGAAAATTATCCAATGTTACATAATAAGAATAGGCTGGAACTTTTTGAGGCTTCATCTGAAGAAGGAAAATTAGGAATTAGCTATGGTTGGTCTGGCACTACGAGCAAGTCTCCAAATGGCTTCCGGCGGATCCTCCGTGTCTGCATATACAAATGGAGATGGAGATTACATGATTTTTTTTTTGTTGGGTAGGAAACCCATCATCATCATCCTAGAATCGTGACCGGTCGAACAGAAAATTATTAGCTTCTTAAGTCAATGCCTAAAAAGCGGAAGGAGCCAACGGAGCTTCTTCAGCAACACCTACGCTTCCGTCCCTCCTCGAATTACTTGACAGTTTGGGTTCGGAGTGTAGAGGACAAAGGGAAGGCTTGAGGCTCCTGGAATTTAGCAAACCAGTAATTTAGCCTGGAAGTAAGGAAATACTTTGTTGAAATAAACTCTATTTATTTATTTTCCTAAGATTAGTTCCCCTTACTCGCATAATTGATTAAAATGGAATTCCTCGATGAGTCAGAGTGTGTTTGTATTGTTTCTATCCTCATCGAGGTTATACCGTTCACTAATTTTCAAATCCAAAAAAAATGGAGTATAGTAGTANTGAGTCAGAGTGTGTTTGTATTGTTTCTATCCTCATCGAGGTTATACCGTTCACTAATTTTCAAATCCAAAAAAAATGGAGTATAGTAGTAGTACGAACCGTGAGAGAAAGTTAAACAATCACTTTCCCTCTTACTGGATTCCCTACGGGATGAAAGTTAAATAGTTTTATCCATTATCCAAGGAAATCGGGAATCAAGTATATTTGCATTCCACTTACGGAAAAATCCACGATCTGATTAAGCAGACACAATCCCAGCGAGATTCATAGAACAGTAAGGCAATTTCTACTTTATCAAAACCATGAAATTCACAGTCACAAAATCGCATAATGAACAGAAACACAAACCAAGGGGTTCAAAATGTTACCAAGGATAGCAGTGCTGCAAATTCTTAAGATCCCACAGATTCAACGCGACAACGGCGATGCGATTGGGCAGAGAAGAAATGGGGGCGAACAGGGTGAAGCGGGGGCGAATAGGGGAAAAGAAGGCAGAATAGGGGCGAACAGGGGAAATTAAGGGCGAATAGGGGAGAGTAGGGAGAATGGTACGGATTCGATTCGCGTCTGTGTGAGATCCACCAATAGAAATTCGAATTGGAGAATTTCTCCAAAGAACAGAAGAATTTCATAATCTTTCATTCAGTTGAAACGATGGCATGAGTCACAATTGAAAATTAGTGTCAGTTTACGTAAATATCAATCAACTAAAATTAACATTCCACAACTGCGGAAGACGTCCACGACTGTGCTCCTGTAAAAACGCAATCGCTGCCAGCATAGCCGGAACTGCTGTAAATGTTGCTAGACGCTTGAGTATAGTAAGGGCTCTATACTAAGTGGTACTGTTTACATTAGATTCGTTGTTAACTGGTTGTTCTTAATCTTGGCCTGTCAATCTCTTTCGGTTCCTCTAATGATAACCAGATACTTTTGTTAATTGTCAGGTGAATGGAGACAGGTATTCATTCTGTATTCCCTTACGAGGCTCCTCTCCGCCCACTTCCTCTCGCATTGTTGCGGATAAGGATACCCTTCTTCTTACCTTCCCCTGCCTGGCTGGGATCCGTTGGAATTGTGCCTGTGCTTGCTGCGGAAAGGATTGTTGTTGTTCTGGAATCCCCGTGGATTGATTGCATATGCATCACGTAGCCTTGCTTCAACTAAACGATTTACATCGATCATCCTAGTTGAAGTGGACATGTTCTGAGGTACGGTCATCGTGCTCTCTTCCCTCTCACCCTCAAAAAACGTGTTTCCTTGCCATGGAAGAACAACTTGGGATGTTCTGCTATTCTCGATCCCGAGCTCTCAGTCATTCTTCTGAGACTGGACAATAGGAAGGTAAACATTAATTCAAAACTTTGTTTCATGCCTTAAATTCATTCCTTCCTTGTTTATTTACATTTCGTGTGCTGTATTTTTTTTTCAATCGGTACAGTGGAACAAGTTCTTGAAACTTAAAATCTTGTTAAAATTCCTTGCATTATCTTTTCCCCGTCCCCCTGTGTGTCACGCTCTCATCTATATAACCATGTTGTTCTTGTTTTGACAGGTAGCATTGGACCACTGTGACCTTGTCCTTGACCATCCGGGGGTGAAATAAAGTTGCTCTGAATCAATTCTCACACTCGGACTCGAAATTCTTCAAGCGTGCAGTAGTTCAGACCGTGGTACTGTATTGGCAGTCCTGGATCTAATTTCACAAGCTGCTGGAAACTGGGAACGTATTTGCTGAAGGTAACGCTCACTGCTACTGCTCGTCTGTAAAATCCTTTAGAATTGCATAAAGATTATCCCCCCTGGGGACACTGTACTCCCATTGCACAAGATGCACCCCCTTTCCTTTACTCTCTTTTATTCTTAAGTCGAATTATTAGATGATCAGGATTAATTTAATGTCCTTTTGTGTAAGCTCCAATCGAGCTATGAATCTCAAGCTCAATCCCTGCCTTTTCCTTTATTCACATTCTATCGTGGTAAACAGCATGTAGCACGTAGCAGGAGTATATTTAAATTGCCTGCTGCTGTAATTTTTATCGTGAAGGAGATTGTTATCGCTTCTGGCTATTTACTAATGATTTTGTAGTGTTGAAAGAATCAGCAACAAAATTCTTCACCCATTTAAAGATCAGCTCGGTGAGTGAATTTCAGCCAACTAAAGATAAAACATTTTTTTATACTTTCCTTAAAGTATTAGCAGCAATTTCCCAGTCTTCCCCAATTTCCTTCTCGATGGGTAAAGTGAAATAACGTGAACCTGAAACAAGGCTTATTTCCCGAAACTTTCTCTTCCAGATTTACTTCCTACTCTTCCCGAGCTCCGAAGTTTTGAAGGGCGAGTAAAGTTTCTAAAGATTAACGATGTTTGTTTTTGAGGAGAGAATGAGGAAGATGCGTTTAATTTTTAGAAGTTTACAAAGGGCAGAGCGGAGGGTCGTCTTTCTACCCCTGGGTTAAAAAACTAGAAGCGCTGCCCTCATAACTCTTAATTTGGCAAATTGGACATGAAATTGTTCTCCTGTCCACTTTATGCATTACCCTTTCTAATTTATAGCTCCCTTTCTCTCTACTCAACTGATTCATTATTTTCAGAGCCCAGTCCAATTCCTTCAGCTCAGCTCTAACTACACCAGGGGATGAAATCTTTCATTCTACAAGGCTCAGTCAGTGAGAGAGTGACAAAGTGAATCCAAAGAATCCTAGGGATAAATACTGAAGAAGTGAAGAAATTAACAGCGTTCATTTTATTCTAAACGCCGAGAAAGGTATTTCGGTTCTATTACCATTCTTTTCATTAAAGAGGAACATCACTGCACTCACGACTCTTCTTTTCACTACGACTGACTCTCCAGCAGGAAACGCAGATGGTTCAACGCTTATTCGGACGAGTAGTGGTATAGGGATCCCCGGAGTCCCGGATCTCGAGTATGAACCAGAAGAGCCCTTCTCACAGTCTTTTCAAAACTCTCGAAGAGGACGCATTAGGATTTCGGAGACTCTGTCCTACACTAGGCAAAACAATACGAGGAGAATCTTTCAACAAAATCAAAGGGTGACTTCCTAGCTTCCGCTTCCTCAATTCTCCACAGTTCGTTCCTATTACATTGAGACTGACTCACAAAGTTCAACCTGCAAATAATCATCTACCTCTTCAACTGTCCACCTCAAAGCTTCTGTTTAATTTTAATTTTTTTGATGACAAGTGAAAATATGGAAAATCAGAACAGTTATGGAAATTCGCCTTACGGATTCTACAGCAGGAAGGATCAGGAGTTGCCGACATGTGCGATGAAATATTTACCGACTGTTTATGAGTTTCATCTTTTTTGATCTCATCGGGATTGTGTTCGGAGGCTGGAGCTTGAGATGCGTGGTGTGATGCTTTACGGGAGCAGTAGGAAGGAGTGAGTGACAGATTTATAGAAGGGGATGTGGTGACAATGGGGAGAGAAGTGTGAAAATACCGGCCTCTCTGTTTACGTTCACATGTCAGCGGGGGTGACCTCTGCCCTAGATTTTGTATTCATTTCCTAGACCACCCTCTTTGTTTTCTCTGCTTCCAGCAGCTCCAGGGTATAGGGTTAAAAATGATGATGGGCTCTTCTCATCAGTTAGTGAATCAAAGAGCTCTCTTCGAATGGCTCCACTCTCTCGACCTCTCACACTACTTTGAGCCCTTCCTTCAAAACGGATACGAAGATCTGGGAATTGTTTCTGAAATCAGTGAGTCTGATCTTGAGCTCATTGGAGTAAGGGACATTCACGAGAAGATTGAACTGCTCCTAAGCCATTCGCCATCTACGACTCTCTGTCAACTCTCAGCAGGAGTCAGTCAATCGCCTAGGACCAGTCAATGGAAACTATTTGGACTTGAATGAGTCCCATATCGACTACTCTCTCCACAAGCGCTTCATCCGTGGACAAGTGAGTGAAGACCAAGGAGACTATCAGGACATCGACGAGTGCGTCTTCTACGAAAGCCCACGGCGAGTGCTACCAAGTTCACAGGATTTTCGGAGAGGTACTCAGGCCTTGAAGGGATCCACCCCAAGGAGACGTCATCAAAATCCATCTAAAGCATTCCAAGGCTCTGGGGAGGAGAGACCCGGGAGGACAGGAGACAATCAAAGACCAGCCGAGTGGGTAAGTTAATAATTGAAAAGACGCTTAAGGCTTAAGCGCCCCTAGAAAATTTCCCTCTTCCCTCGTAATAATTAATAGGTAGGGAAATCAGTGCGTTCTCATCATCTTAAGTCTCAAGTTTCTCATTCTTCGAGTGTTTCCCATTGTTTAGGCTTTGAGGATTTCTCCAGAGGTCCCCTTGTTTGCCTTCTCCTGATTGGCTGTCATCCTGCCTTGTCTTTAAGGAGATGTCCTCCTAATTCCAAAGGAATCAGGAATTCCAGGCAAGTGGGCTCTAGAGACACTCTGAACAAAAGATTGTCAAACATGGAGTGGGTCTTCCAAAGTCTCTCTCTTTAGGAACTGTATTTTTCCAGGAATGAGTAGACGATTCTTAAAGTCAGTATCCCTCCATCCAATAGACCCATTGTCAAGAGATGATGAGAGTGGATGATGTCATCGATTTTCATGAGAAATCCTCATCTCTCTCGTCTCTCTTCTTGAGAAAAAAGAAAACTTTCTGATGAAAACAAAATTTTTCCCTTCGTCTTCAAAAAAATATTGAAGGAGTGCTCCTATTTTTTTTTGAAATTATGCATAGGAAGTAGTAGTTGGATGACTCGTAGTCAGTTGAACCTGGAGAAAGATTTGAGTGAGACTGAACTGAGAGAGAGACCAGTGGGACATTCAAGGCAAATAAATTGCAGGGGAAAAGCAGAGGGTACTGGAAACTGGAGAGACTTTCCCATCATTATATTCCCTTTTCCCATTTTCATGGATGAGTAGGAAGTTGTTGTTGTTCTTTCGGAGATGAAGTAGAAATGGAGCACAAAAATTTCGTCCTTCCTTCCTCGTTTCTCGCTCCTCCTGGAGGCATGGAGAAAATGTCTCCACTGCCACACAGTCCCTGGAGGATCCTTAGAAAATTTAAAGAGTGAAGCAACTGCCTCACTTTCCATTTAAGGAAAGAAAAAAAAACTGAGATTCGTTTTTTGTAATTAGTAGATTTTCTAAGATAGGGTTTAATTAGTCAGCTTTCGTGGGACCACCTCAAAAAAAATTCTTTTTTCCAGTAGTTTTAGGAACTTCTTTAAAAACTGGAATTTTATTTTGGTTTTCTCGTATCGTATAGTTTTCATGTTCGTGCCTTGGAGGAATCTGGAAAGCGGCGCGGTTGATTTGGTATAGCTGAGGGAGCAGTTGAGAGAATTTCCTCCCTCCCGGGGGTGGTACACCTGAAGTAGTACTTAAATTGTGTTTAGTAGATTTTTGTAGTTTACCCAATAGGAGTAGAGATGTGGGGAAAGGAAGTCTGAGCGCCTCAGCGTGAGGCTCTTTCTCCTCTCCGGCTTTTCTCCTAATTTAATTTTCAATTTAGTTTACGACTTGACTTTTTCTTTTCTCTTCCACTCCTCTTAACTTCCTCAAGTTTATCCATTAGGCAGACTTGTACTTTTTCTAAACAAGATGAGAAGCTGTGTTCGACTGGACAGGATCGAGTAGATGTTCTTTTAGTATTTTCACCATTTTCTAGGGGTAGAAAATCCCGTGGAAATATTCCCACTCTCCTAGGAATAGAAGAAGAGCAAGTCTCAGCTGCCAGTCTAAATTTAGGCTCTTGCTCTCTTCCTCTAACCTCTTTCCAATGGATTTTGATTCGAGTGAAAGTGCCTCATGTTACAACTACTACTACACTTCTACAGTAGACAAAAAAAAACAGAAAAGAAAGTGAATTTCTCTAGACAGGCTTTCTCTCTCCTCTCAAATTCTCTCAATCCTCTATTTTTAGTTGAAGTTTTCGGAACTTATCTTTGATAATGGTGATTTCATTGCCTGGGGATTGGGAGGGGCGGTGTAGAGTGAATCCACACAAGAAAAAAGTATGAGTAGGAATAACAACAATGAAATAGATTCCCGTTTATAATGACCAAGAGAAAACGAGAAAAATAGCCCAGATTACGCGTGTAACCAGACCGACGAAGGCGAAAGATACGATTTTTTGTAATGCACGTAACGCATTATGAGTGCTAAAGCGCTTTTTAAATGCGCGTAACGTATTCGCTTAACGCATTTTAAGTGCGACTGACGCTTGTTCAATGGGCATAAAGCATTTTCAACGCAAACAATTCAGTTTCAAATGCGCCGAACGCGTTTCACATACCGCGCTGCAAAGGCGAGTAGCGCGTTATAAAAAAAAAGTAATAAGACTTGCGTTGGAAATGTGGTGACAAACAAGGACTTTCCGATTAAAGCCTTTTTTTAAATTTGGCTCAAGAGGCCACAGGTTTTTTTTTAAATGCATGACTTTAAACAAAAAAACCTATGGCCTCTTGAGCCAAATTCTTAAGCCGATTTAAAAAAGCCTTCAATCAGAAAGTCCCTAATATCACAGAAATTTTTCGCTACTGAACATAACTTCCCGCCGATTTTGGATAGCTTGCACAGGTAGTTTTAGCAGTTTACTATTTGTAACTTTTGCTAGTTTGTTAAGTTGCGTAAATCAGTTCAAGAAAAATTCCCTGAAAAGTCAATTCCGAGAAAGCTACACGGGTTTTTGGAAGGGCACCAATCGCACTGTAGGCTACCCGGCCTTACCTACGTACGAAAAAAGCGAAACAAAGAACGTTGCAGGCGGTCAGATGATTTACCCTATATTCCGCCTTCGTCGGTAAACAAAAAGTTTCGAAATCGGGATTTTAACTGCTTATTGGCAAAAGAGGCTGGAATAAGTGCCATTACTGTGAGTTCAACGATGTTCCTACCATTTTTGCTCATTGCAGTGGTGGCAGAGTATAATGGAGCTCTGCTTGATTCATTCTCCTAACCTTTATTCTCGGTTTCTTTTGAAATTGGGAGTTGATTTATGGTTTTCCGCCACTTTGTCCTTTCCTAATATAATTCATTTTCTAGCAAATGAAGACAAATTGTGAGTAATTGAGCGTGTTTAAGGGAAGGTATATCCACTAAATACATGCTTAAGGTCTTTTGAATTGAAAAGTAGAGGTGTCTGTCAAACCTCCGCTACCGTATGCTCCATTGTTATGAATTCCTCCCGATTCACTCTCAGAAAGTGAAATCTTACTTTCGGAAATCTCCCCCCATTTTTTTCCATTACAGTTCAATTCAGGGGGAAACAATGGGCTCAATGGGCTTTTCAGCAACAGTTGGCTGCGTAGGAATTTTTACCTGTAAGACTTAAGCATCTGCCTCTGCTCCTCAGATTATTACTTCAAATTGCAGGCCTCATTTCCAGCTACACCGTACCGTATGACGCGTACCTTTCTAGCTGCTCCAATAAAAACGGCCAACTATCAATTTTTGTATTTTTATTAAAGAGTATCCAAAAAGTAAAGTCGCTTTTAACTAAATCTCTAATCTTTATAACGGGGCGGTGAAGGCCTCGGTGTAAATTCCATAGATTCGCAAGGCAAATAAAAAAAAATCAAATAAAATTGCAGCCTTATACATTTGATAGTTTTCAAACTCAGCCAGTCAGATGGCAGGTTGTGACATTAGCGAACACTGAAAATTGTAATGGCTCTCGCAATTCAATTCAAAGATTAGATGGCCAAGTCACACTGGTGCCGTGGCATAAAGAGTAAGCGACATGCTTGCTGAAACCGTAAACAAGCTTACTGCCTCTGCGCAGTAAAAACATAACAAAAGTACAAATGCCTCGAAAGTCACCGGCGCGGGAAAACAAAATAGCCAATCAGGCGATGCTATACTCCAATTTAACCAATAGGGTTAATTGGGGCTCCGCGGTGACTTTTGAGGCATTCATTCTAAGGAAAGCGAAAACCGCTTTTACCAAGTCTTAAAATTTGCGAAACAACTTAACGTAGAAGGCTGAAATTTTAAATGGGATTTCTTGAGACCCCATTGAGTATGGAAGTTTTTCAGTTGCCAAATTCCACTAATCTCATGAAAAAAATCCGAGATTCTACAAATGTGACTTTCACTTCCCAGATACTCTTGAGTACTTGGAGATTATGCATACCCTCAAACCCAACAATTCTTAGGGGTTTATTTAGGGGGTTTCTGGGTTAGTAAAAAATTTCCTCAGCGAATTGGGGCTGAATAAAATCAGTTCAGTGAGCTTGAAATTTTTTGACGTTTTGAACCTTTGATCGAAACCAGTAGCACCAGTCTACCGGTAAATCGCAGCTGGCCTATTGAGGCAAAAAGATTTGAGCTTCATCTAAGCCTACTTGCTTCTTCCCTCCCTGCCGAAATTCCACTATTCCAGAAATATTTGGACAGGTTCGATAGAATTACTCTAACGTAGACTGGACTCGCATAATTTACGTTATCAAGAAATTGTATTGAAACATTTCAGATTAGGAGGAGTTCAGGAATGAGTCTTGCCTTAGCCATAGCCATCGCTTAAAGTGAGAGAAAGTTTTAACGGGTTGGGCTGGAATTTGAAATGAGGCAGGAAATTTATAAGAGGAGCGGGTTTATTTGAACACATCCCAAAACCCTTCTAAAGGATCAACCCAACTTCAACGCAAAGAATTCCAAAGCCAAGAACGGATCTGCCAGGGAGAGCAATCAAGAGAAAAGAAAAAGAAGAGAATACAAACGTCTGAACTGTCAAGAAATTCCTAGGAGCTTGAGTCAATAACAAAAGAACCACGACCCACCCTCCCTCTCACTTCTTCTTTCTCTCCTCCATCTCCTTTGACTTTCTTCAAAGAGAAAGTCCAATGTACCGAAACAGCCGGCCATCTTTTTTATAGAAGTGAAAGCACTGGATTTCAATGTCAAGAAAGCATAGCCTTCTCTTCGAGTCCTCCTAGTTGACTCAGGGCTCCATTATGTCCATTATGTCACTCAGCCTTAAGAGACCTGGATTTGTGTAATGCAGTCTAGTAGCAGGGCTCTACTCTATCCAGGAGAGTAGATGTACTATTACATGTAGTTCAATTGAGTGCTTTTTCACGGCCTGCAGAGGGGGAGAGGGGGGGAGAGAGGTTTGGCTCGGAACCTGGAGAAAATTTCATTCTTTTGCCAAAGCAGAATGAAATGTAGGTGAAAGTCTTTTGAAGAGCTTTCCTCTGGCATAGAGCTTGATTTAGGAGCAGAGCTTAAAATTTATACTTTGAGCAATTGCCTTAAAGACCTTAGTGGGCGCTGGAAATGTGGATTTCAGACTCAGACGATTTACTCTAAAAGTCTAATAACCGGAGAAAATAAATTTCAGAGAAATCTTCAAGAGAGAAAATTAACCTGGGTATCAAGGAAATCCAGCCAAACTCCCCTCCTTGAATTTTTGTAGCCAAAGGACTTGCCTCATACACACGAGTGGGGGGGGGGGGGGGGGGGGGG
>JABASM010001739.1:0-13228 GCA_019776545.1 Brachystomella parvula | reverse complement strand
ATTCTGTAATTTTTATAAGTTTTGGACATTTTCTGTAATTTTTATGTATTTCTGACATTTTCTGTAATTTTTATGTATTTCTGACATTTTCTGTAATTTTTATGTATTTCTGACATTTTCAGTAATTTTTATGTATTTCTGACATTTTCTGTAATTCTTATGTATTTCTGACATTTTCTGTAATTTTTATGTATTTCTGACGTTTTCTGTAATTTTTAAGTATTTCTGACATTTTCTGTAATTTTTATGTGTTTCTGACATTTTCTGTAATTTTTATGTATTTCTGACGTTTTCCGACATTTACACGCATACAGACGTACACATAAACCCCATAAGATCATATGGGCAAAAAATTGAAAATTTTTAAAACATGAATGATCGCTATAAACGTTATTGATACATGTTCAAGTACCGTAAGGAACACTCACAGAAAATTTTAAGTGAATCCGATAAGTGGTTACTGAGAAAAGTGATCGCAGGGGTACGGACGGCCAGCCGGACAGACTAACACAGGGAAATGCATGAATAGCTCGCGCTATTAATAATAGAACGTTCGTTTATCAGTTTCTCGGAACCCCCAGGTCCCTGTCTGCATCGAACAAGCAATAAAGCCAACTTACGAGTCCATTAACCGTCCAGTACAAAATGTGACGTGAAACGTTCCGGTGTCAAAATCGATATCACTTCCAAAAACGAAAGGCGTGACAATAATCTAAGGCGTGTCTATTTTAAGGAACATGATAAAGAAAAAACATTAAAAAAATGTTCAAGGCCCTTTCAAGATGTCTCTGGGCGATCTCAAGACAGCAAGGGCAATTTCAAGGAGGTGGCATTGGGCAGTTTCATCAACGGCAAATTAATTAATTTCTGTGGGCAGTTTCACAAAAAAACCTGGGTCGATTAAATGCCAGCCCTCTCCTTGAGTAGAGGAAGAAAAAGCATCGCACTATAACCAATCTATCCATTGAAATTTAAAAACTGAGTAAGTAGGGGAGACCAGGTAAAATTGAGCCATGGGTACAATTGAGTCACTGGAAATATCGCATTACTTTTGCAACTAAAAAAATATTAAAAAAATACCCTAAGACGTCTGTGCTTATGACCGATCCTTGTCTCAAAGTTAAAAAGCGCGGAAGGTATAGTTGTAGTGGTAAAAAATTAGTAAGCGTTTCACAGATCCATTTTTTGGAAATCACATCTTCATTAAACTTGAATTGCCTATCAAGGATACAAGCAAAATCAGCTTAGAAAATTATCATGACCGCCGGTCATGTAAGGGTCAATACACTTCACCCCCTGTTACTAATTGGAAGCTAGTGGGAGGGCGGAGCCAAGAATTTGAGAAGAAAAAGTCGAACGGGGACAATTGAGCCAAACCACGGGGGTACAATTGAGTCACCGTGCTAGCCACGTCAGCGGCACTGGAAGACGCTGAACGGGTCAAAGAGCGTTTGGGTAGCTCGCGCTGGTAAAGTTGATCTTCATCAAAGGTTATATAAGTGTTAACAAAATGACTAATGAATTTGTCTTTAGATGAAGTAGGTTTGGACAGTAGCAGAAGGAAGCTGTTGTCCAGAATTTGATGTGGTCCTATTTTTAAATTACTGAACTTAAAAATCTGAAAACATAAGGTAGCGTTCTTGAAAACTCGAAGAAATTTGTGGTTTCGGATTTTTAAGTTTAGTATAACCTAGCTAAATTTTGACTCAACTGTACCCCAGCTAAGACTCAACTGTACCAATGCTTGGGTACGGTAACGGTTGAGCCAAAATTGTCGATTAATTAAAAAATAAACCGTACCACGGGTGTACGAAATAGCGCGAGTATGAGATATACGAGATATGAAAGAAAAAAGAATATGAGATGTATGAGGGTATATGAGGTATATGAGGTATAGCGGGTGTATATGATGACATACCAGGCCCATAAGCACATGTGCACCGTAAGCACATATGAACCATAAGCCCATATGCACGTATGCGCCATAAGCACATATGCACATATGGGCTAGAAATCGAAGTTTTTCAAAACTTCACGCTATATTACTTTGTAGTTGTAATCTAGGGACCGAGGAGGGCTCTCATGCAAAGTTTCATGTGAATCCGATCAGTAGTTGCTGAGATTTTCTTTCTGCGGCCGGCCGGGGTCAGACAGGGTGAATATGAGGTCAGACGGGGTGTTCCATAAGCACATATGCACCATAAACCCATATGCACATATGGGCTAAAAATCGAAATTTTTAAAACTTCACCGATCGCTATAAGACTATATGCTAGTCATCAGGAGACCGAGGAGGACTCTCATGCAAAGTTTCTTGTGAATCCGTTGAGTAGTTGCTGAGATATTGGTGGTGCGGACGGGGAAAAGTCCGGACTGTCGGACAGACTAACATCAGCATTTACATAAATAGCTCGCGCTATTAATATTTGGTGTCAAACCAAACTGAGTTTGCGCAATGAAAAAAATTTATTTAGCTTGCTAGATACATGGATCATTTTTACCGATTAACGTTAAGTCGATTTACGTCATTTACTGCGTGCTAAAAATAGTTCAAGTAAAAGTGGTTCAATTGTACCGGTCCCCCCTACCTGTCTTTTTCTAATGCTTCCTTTTTCTTTAAGGAAGGTTTACACCGAAGACTGGCTCACGCAAGACTGTTTGGAGTCTGAAAGCGGAATCGAAGCGTTCAGTAAACATTGTTAAAAAGTGTTTGCGCTGGATTTATGCAACTGCAATTTCTGCTATTATATACTACTGCGCAATTTCGTTTCCAGAAACAAGTAAGGACGGCAAATTTTGCAGGAAAAGAAACCTGCTTTGGTTCGTTTTTTCTGAAAATTTCTATTTCAAGCTTCTCTGAAGAACACCCAGAAACTCTTTAAGTGCAATTTCAAAATCTAGTTAGCTTTGACCTATAAAGGTCACCAAGTGTTAGTCAGCTGACCACACCGATCCGCTCGAGTGATAGGTCAATCGAATGGACTACATCTCTTTATCTAACAAAATAACATAACAGATTTTTCCTAACGGTCAGATGATCCGGTAGACGTGCCTCAAGCTTTGTTAATGATTGTCGTTTGACCTGACTTCTCCCATGGTCGCACAGGCATGTGAGGCTAGTTAAATCTCTTTAAACTAGATTTCGAAATTTTTATCTTAGGCATAGCTGGAGTGCGTATTTGAATATCGCTTGAACTTTGCCTCTTGTCCGAAGTATTTTTCTGGCCTGTGTAAGCTATTTATTTGGACAGAAAATTGGTTGCCGTTACGCTGGATTATATTTGCACACAGTAGTTTAGATGTTTGGAAATGGGAGTGAAAGACATAACTTCAAAATCAATAGAAAAGGATAATGGGTGTATTGTAACATCACTTCTATGTAACGAGTAATGGTTAAAACTGCGTGGCCAAAATAAAGGGAGCTAAAGGTCTATGTACTGTATACTACAGTCTTGAAGATGCTTCAGGAGCGTTCATTTAAGCTTATGCAGCTACTCTTCCGTGTGATTGCAGCAGCTCGTTTTAACACTTTCGAATGGGATGAAGAAGCCTGCTTAATGGTAGCACTCAAACCTCGATGTAGAATCGGGACTTGGACTATTTACAGGCCCATCACGAAATTCCTATCCTCATTAGTTATTGGGAATTTTTTGTTTGGGGTTATAAGAATATCTCACGCTGTTCAAACAACAAACTACGATTATCAAGACGTAATGTTCCAAGTAACACTTACTACTGCATCATTCCTTAGCTCTGTAGCTGCATTTATGAACATGACCCAGCTGGACGAAATGGCTAAATTTCTTACAATGTTCTTTCGCTATCAGAGGAAACTTGCTCGTAAGTTTTTCATCACCTCTGCTTATTATCCTCTCACTCATTATTATATTGGAGCAATTTATGTACGTTTGAGCTTAAGTTCACTGTATTTTCATAGAAAACTAAAGCATAAAAAAATCAACAGTAAGGCCTGTAATAACGAAATCCCTAGGCCTTCTTGGGCCAAGTGCGTAATTTGAAATTCTATAGAACCTATAGGGTCTACGACCATGCCGCCTTCGGTAGATTGTTACAAATGTAATTGATTATGCTTATTTAAATGCTTCTGCCCCGAATTCTACCCCGTTGATAGATTTTTTGGTGGCCCAGCGCGCGGCTGCAAACAAATTTCTGTTAAAAGGTAATGTGGACACACATTACCACTGGATACACCGGAACTTTTTCAAAACAACGAAAACTACACACCACAACGGTACACTGTTCTGACCGAGCCCGACAACTCAGTTCACAATCAGTGCTCAAAAAAACGCAACGACTAGTTTTCTGCGTCATCGGGAAAGTGAGTCTTTGCGCACAAGCAAACCAGCTAGTCTATATATTCAATGCGTACTGTTAATTAAATTGTTACTCTGGCATGCGTTAACGTATTTTAAAAAACTCAACGGCAAATTAAAGCCCTTGACACAGCTAACATATTATTACCCCGTGTCATCAATAATGAGAATACGCTGAAGTATGAGCCCAAAAGACTAACTTACCCCATTTTCTAGTTAAAGTGAGGCATCTCGGCTTTTTTTTTTAAAATATCGCTGGGTCACCAAACGTTCGTAGGTATCGAACTGGTGGCAGCACTCTTTTGTTGGGAATCGCAGCCGGTACTGGGTTCTGTTTACCAGAAGCACTTTCATCTACTACAATAAGATTTGTTCAGGAATCCAAGTGATACTTGTAAAAACGCGCCTCTCTTGCCGCATTTCACATTTGTCAAAAGTTATGTGAAATGAGTAAAATTACTTGGCTGAAAAATAAGGGTTTCCTTTTTTTTTTATTAGATACGTATAAGGTGAAAGGTGCCAAGGATAAAACGCTTCCTTTCCTCTTGCTCTTCACCATATTTGGGATCGGTGACCTTCCTGCGCATGTGCTTCTTTTTTTGGCCCATATGAAGAAACCTGTATACCTTGGATCTCTGGTATTCTACATCCCAAAAGAATGGGCTGTGCTACGATACGCTGGTTTTTTAATTTGCACTCTCCATGAATTGATCATGGCTATGTCACTCATATCGGGATGTCTGACATATAGCTTTATCTTTTTTGCTCTTCTCAACTCTGCCACATTTTGGCTTGCTGAGCTGAGCCCAGCTGAAGAAGCACTTGGCTCCGTCTCTTTTTCCCTGACAACTGCAAAGCGATTCGCTGTTAAGGCTAAGGCTTCCTTTCAGCGAAAGCAAAAAGAAACCTCAAGATCCGAAAAAGTGAACCTTGACCAACCCTGGACTGCGCCTCTTCGCGACTTCTCTAGCGCAGAGAGAAATTATAGGAAGTGGTTCATCCTAATATCGTCGCTACAATGAAGTTGGGTATTTTCATCTTCTCGGTCAGCATATTGCTAGCATCGTCGTTGTAACTCTCTGCAGCTTCTCAACGATACAGTTCTGGGGGTGGCATAACTTTGAATCCATCCCTTCCCTTGTTTCCTACTCGCCGTTTCCGACTGGCGCCATTGCTCTTCTCACCATGATCCTAAGGTTTTTTCCATTGGCAGGTCAACTTGGAGTCGCGAGCGAAAGGTTCAGGACGAAGTGGGGACGTGAGGCTTTTAAGCATAGCCTCAAGTTCCAGCAAACTCAAAGAAGGTCCGTTGCATCCCTGGCTCCCCTTAAACTAAGAGTAGGGCCGTTTTTCAAGTATGAGGTAACTACGGTCCCAATTTGTGTTGACTTGTGCATTCAGAACACGGCATCCTTATTAGTTATTACATAGGCAACGAGTTAAGAAAGGCAAACAAGAAGAATTTTAACTTACTCCTTTACCTAACTCTACTAACTTTTGAAACTCAAAATGCTTACCGCGTTAAAAACTTCAGTGCATTAGGTAACAGATAATATACTTTTGGTTCAAATAAATTGGCTTCAAGCCTAGGAAAACAAAGATTAGTATGCCTCCGGAAAACACCTCTTCTTCACAGTAATAGCTCTGAAACATAGATGGCCTGTGACTAGATTTATAGTTTCTAATGCCCATAACAAGAAATAGGCGTGTATGGCTCTCCAGACAACACTGGCAATCGCCCTATAGAATGATTTGAAAATAAACGTCTTTGATTTAATACCTTGAAGACGTCTGAACCGAAGCTTTTCGTGTAAAGGAATGTGAAGAATGAAGGAAAATCTTCAGAGAGTTTCCGTTGACTCTTTACTTGCATGTAACAAGTCCATAGCTGTGTCTAGTTTTATTAATAGCGCGAGCGCGAGCGCTATTCATGCGAATGCAATGTTAGTCCTGACGTCCGGCCGGCGGTGATTATCTCAGTAACGGTTCGTCGGATTGAGTTGATTTTTGGTATAGTAGTTCCTTAGGGTCCCTAGTTATTCACTATTGAATATCTAAGCGATCGGTGAAGTTTTGAAAATTTTCGTTTTTTAACCCATATGTGCATATGGGCTTATGGTGCATATGGGCTTATTGTGCATATCGGCTTACGTGCTTATGGTACACCCCCGTATACACTAGCTGTACCTCGGTTTACACCAGTTACACCCCGTATGACCCCGCATGACCCTGTACACAACTCGTACTACCCTGTATGACTCTGTATGACCCCGTATGACCCTGTATGACCCCGTATGACCTTGTGTACCCCCCTATTACCCTGTATGACCCAGTATGACCCTGTGTGACCCCGTATGACCCTGTACACAGGGTATGCATATATGGGCATATGTGCATATGTGCATGTGCCATATACACCCGGTACACCCAAAATTCATAAAAACTACTAAAAACGTCAGAAATACATAAAAATTACTAAAAACGTCAGAAATACACAAAAATTACAGAAAATGTCAGAAATACACAAAAATTACAGAAAATGTCAGAAATACATAAAAATTACAGAAAACATAAGAAATACATAAAAATTACAGAAAACGTCAAAAACTCATTAAAACTTCAGAAAACGTCAGAAATTCATATAAACTTCCGAAAACGTCAGAAATTCATAAGAATTTCAGAAAACGTCAGAAATTCATAAGAATTTCAGAAAACGTCAGAAATTCATAAGAATTTCAGAAAACGTCAGAAATTCATAAAAATTCCAGAAAACCTCAGAAACAATTTTGTATACACTCGCGCGATTTCATACTCCCGTGTTTGCAAGGTTTATTTTCCTTGTCAACTTATTCACGTCCACCTTGGTAGGTCAAGTAACCAGATCGATTTCAGGATAAGGGATTTAATAGCTAAAGCTGGTGGACGAGGGAATAAAATAAAGCATAGGCAGAAATCGATGCATATCAAGTGGAGATCCAGAAACTGCCCCTCCAAATTGAGACTAATCACTATGCTAATTTCTGGATTTTATTTCAAATTAAATTAAATAGGAAGGTAAACAGGGAGGTAGGTAAACTTTCAGTAAGAGAAATGCGTTGGATCTCATACCTAACTAAGGGAATACGTAACAAGCTGTGGTTGCCAAGGAATTGAAATTATATTTTTCATACTTAGACATTGTGGCATTTACCTTTCTTAGCAATGAAAACAGGTTCGACAAAGACTGTTTTTTCGGTCTCAAACGGCGGCTGTCGATATTGCGCCAGCGATATGATTGCTAAATAATGAACCAACTATAGGGTGATTTTTGCCAAGTTTTCAAGCCGTCCCACTTCAAAAGGTTTTATGTGAAAGCCCCAAAACAAAAACCCCCAATGTGAAAACCCCCAATATGTGAAAACCCCCAACATGGGGCCTTCTCTCGAGGATGTACCCGCCCCCCGCTCCAGAACGCCTTACCGAATTCAAACCTGTTTCATTTTTCCAGACGCATTTTGTTTCCTAGTTTTCTATTAATAGCGCGAGCTATGGATGCGTTTTCTTGTGTTAGTCTGTCCGTCCGTCCGTCCTCACCTCAAAATCTTAGCAACGGTTGATCGGATTGACTTGATTCTTGGTATAAGAGTACTTTAGGGTCCCTAGTTCTTAACTATAAAGTTTTATAGCGATCCGTCAAGTTTAGTAATTTTCGATATTTGGCCCGTATGGTGCATAGGTATACGGTGCATATGATGTGTATATGTGTATACGTGCATGTGTGTATATGTGTGGGCGTGCATACCCGTGCGTACCCGGTACACCCCCGTATACACCCGGTATACATCCGGCATACCTACGTATACACCCAGTACACCTCCATGTACACCCGCTATACTCCCATATACACCGTGGTTCACCCAGTACACCCCCATATACACCCTTTCAGAGGAATATTCTAATACGAATTGATACGAAAAAGTCAGGGCTCGGCCACGCCTTCATCTTGTAGCCTCATTTTTACCAAAAATAATGCGTCTGGAAAAACCTATGCAAGCATAAAATTAACGGGCCCGACTTGGTATTGGCTAGTAACGCGCCGATGCGGCATTCACTGGCTACGACATCCGTATAAAAACCTAACATTTTCAACAGGGTTGTCCGTGGTTGGAGTCCCGGTCACAAACGCGTTAATGCGGGCTTCACTGGCTACGACATCCGTATAAAAGCCTAACATTTACAACAGGGTTGTCCGTGGTTTGAGCACCGGTCACAAACGCGTTAATGAGGGCTACACTGGCTACGACATTCCCTTACTTTGCGAGAATTAAAGTCCCACGTAGATAGACTGAAAGAGACTATTGCTCTAAAAGAATTAGATTTATTGAATCTAAAAGATTGGGCTCACTTAGAACCTCCGTAGCATACAGAGAGTAGAATGAGAATGGAGAGTAAGGACGGAGGCAAGGGGTCTTCATCCCTTGTGCGGGCCTAAAGGAGAACATGACATGAGGAATAATTATCTTATCAACTAATTTATTCCTAATCTTTGCTGTTGGATGAATAATAATCATTTACTTAATTCTATTCCTACTGGAACTGTCCTTTAAGTCCTGCTGTTTTGCATGTCACTCATCACGTGCAACACGGATGTATGAAATACCGGGAGGGCACTATATATATCCACTACATAGTATGTGTACTACACTATATATATCTAAACACATATACCGACATGTAGAAAATTTCTGAAATTTTTATGAATTTTGGACATTTTGTGAAATTTTTACGAATTTTAGACATTTTCTAAAATTTTTATGAATTTTGGACAATTTCTGAAATTCTTTTGAATTTTGTACATTTTGTAATATTTTTTTGAATTTTGGACATTTTGTGAACTTTTTATGAGTTTTGGACATTTTGTGAAATTTTATGAATCTTGGAGTATTTCTGAAATCTTTATGAATTTTGGACAGTTTGTGAAGTTTTTGTGTGGCTACACATGCCCATATGCCATAAATTCGAAAAAAAAAACAAAAACTTTATTGATCTTTATGAAATTTCGGATTGTACAACTAGAGACCCTAAAGTACTCTCATACCAAAAATCAAGTCAATCTGAGTTTTGCGTTAATTGACGTTTTAACCTTTAACAAAAGTTATTCTTGGCATGAAATGGATACCTCTTCAAATAAAAAAATTCAAAAATTCAAAAAAAAATTTTCCTCATCTTCCAGGGTAGAAGATGCAAGAAAATGCTAATTAAAGGAACAAGTTTAGTTCACCTTTGGATTTCAAGGTCGGATCTGACGTAAGATTCTGGTTTAGATCCTACACACCTGCATTGCATTTTATCCAAACTGTGAAATGAATATAAAAGAAAGCAAAAAATGGAAGGAATCCCCACTTTGGTTTCCGAATTTTCTGAGTTAGCCCTGCGATAACCATGCCTCTTTCCGTGATTCGCTGAAGGACAGGGTAGCTCAAAAACCGAGTAGACCCACAAAGGAGTTACAAAGAAACTGAGTGGGTCTAAGAGTAACCACCGACATTTCCGTTTCGCATTTCTGTGTTTTTTACTATTCTTTTGCCGCACAGCACTCTACATCTACGCAGTGACAGCATTAGGAAGAGAGAAGGTGGGTTTCCTTCTTTTCATTATTGAAGGTTACTTATGAACAGAATTGTATATCTGCTTCCGCTCAGCTCTACCGCACTCACTTCTACTCTCGGGCTGACTGACTGACGACGCCGCATTTTTCACAAAAATGGAGCTCCTGGAAGAACTTCGATCTCGAGCAATTGGTAAGGTTTTTTGAGACTAAAAAATAATACTCAGCTTTGTTCAGTCTTCCCGTGAGGGTATCATGGCCAGTGTTGGGGTTTTAACCCCGGAAATTCTGGTGGTTTTAACCTGGTTAAAAACCATGGTTTGAACAAGGATAAAACTACCCCCGATTTTAGCAGTCCAACACTGATCATGGTGAAGCTCAGTTAGCAGTTAAGTGAGACTAGAAGCAAATTTTATTTATTTGTCTCGGAAACTGCCCATCTGTTCTTTTTTGTCATTTCTCAACGGAACAAGAAAATTCTTCTAACCAGAAATAGAAAAGGAAATTCCCCCAAAATTCGATTAAGTAATAAAAAAGGCAGATTAGGGGAGAATAAGGCGTTCAAACCTTAAACGCGAAGCCTGCTATATCTTTGAGCAGCCAAAGAAAAAGATGAAAGCAAGTTTAGATCTGCCATACCATAAAATTGATCAAAGTCGCCATAGCGGCCCCACGTACAACCCCATGTCGCCTTCTCGTCTCTTTCACCTGGACACCTCGGTTGAGCAAGCGTGAGCGCGCTTCAAGAGCTAGAGAAGAGAAAAACGAGTGTGTGGGGGCCACTTTGACGACTCTGATTAATTTTTTTGGTACAAGTCTTTCCGATCTTGAGAAAGCTGGGCACTGCTCCGAGCTATGCGTCGGCTCTCTCTAGGAACGCGTACCGAGCTGCGGACTAAGGGGCAGCTCAGGCCGAGCCTGAAATTAAAGTAACCTCAGCCCCTTGAAAGCGAAGCTGAAGCAAATGCATTGCTCTTAACACAAGCGTATCCCCTAAAATACGCTTATGGCTAATTAGAATGTGTATACCGTATTTTCCGTAGTCTCGAATAATGTCCATGACTCACATGACCTGATGAAGCATGATTTTCACGCACTTTTTAGTTTCCGGTTTACAGGGCATGCGTAGTTTCTTTTAAACGTAACATAAGGAGCCGCTCGCGAGCTGACGAGTCAAGCTAGGGCCGAGATCTCGGCTCTTGCCCGGATGTATAAAAGCCTTCTTTTTTTCTCACAGAAAGTAAATTTGATTTGGAGCCAAGACTGGACGACGTTTTTCTTATGAGGTTTCTTCGTGTAAGGAAATTCAGTGTTGACAGAGCCCTGGACTCCCTCATAAAATACTACTCCAAACTACATAAATACCAGGATAAATTCTCCATTCGTCCGACCGAAATGGAGGGTGCAATACGCACAAAGGCCATTAGAATCCTGAAAAACCGAACGACGGAAGGGCGGAGAGTACTCGTTGACTCCATTTCAAAATGGGACCCGCGAGCCTTTACTTTAGAGGAAATGCTCTTAAAAGCATTTCTCTTAATTGAGCGCGTATCACACGAGGTGGAGACGCAGGAGAATGGAATGGTGATAGTTTTCGACTGTGGTGGGCTTGGTTTTAATCATATGAGGAAAATAGGTCCTAAAGACCTTATTGCAATCATGGGAATGCTACTGGTTAGTTACTACTTTTTTGTAGTTGAGTGGTCTTGTTTTTAATTTTATTTTTTCCATTGTCTTTGACTTTCAGGATGGACTACCCATCATATTGTCAGAAGTTCATTTGATGAACGCCGGGTACTTGATAATGCCACTTGTCCACCTAGGAACCCGTCTTCTCAAAGAAAAGCTCCGGAATCGTATCCACATACATTCAAGCATTGAAAGCTTGCACGAGTTCATTTCCCCGGAATTTTTGCCTGAGGCTCTTCATGGGGATTTAACCGACGCTGAAGCTTTTGACACGAAAATTGAAGACAGGATTCTGGAAGAGAATATGACCTACGGAGGTAAATCCGCCCAGCGTGGTTAAAAAGCGCCTACTTTAACTCGAATTTCTTTAACTTATCCATTTAGAATACTTAAACCTAAAGAAGAGAAAGGCCAGTACAACTCCTTAACTTGTGACGATGGAATGCTTAGCGTGAAGCTTCGTGTGAGAAAAGTGCCCGGCTGGGAAACTATAGTTTTTCATAAAATCACCACAAAACGATGGCTTACGTTCCTACTGTTGACAGAAGAATAGTATTTTTCACTCTCTTAGAATTTCTATTATTTTGCATGATTTCAGAAAGGCAAAAAAATAAACAGCCTATTGTTAATTCTGTTAACCTTTGACAGTCAACAATTGAATTCCAGTTGCTGCCCAATTCTGGAAAAGACATTCTCCGCAGTTCAGCAAGGTCAACCATTTAATCCCAACATCTAAGAAAATTCGGTGGGGGCAAGTGTGTTCAAGCTTTCCGTACCGTACTTTGATTTCAAACTGCATTTAACATTCGAAAAAAAAGATCTTTCACCGAAATCGCATGCGCAGTTTTTTAGAATAAAATGTTCAAAACATGATTAGTGCTTGTAAATAGCGATAAAAATTTTGAACACTGATTTATGAATTTTTAAACTTACTACTGCCTAAACGCATGCTGGAAGTCGATCTCATGAGCCCTAGCTTCGCATATTTTACTTTGTTTTTAAACAATGCTGTAGTGCCAGTAAAGCTTAATGATCACAATTGCCTTCTGATCACATTTGGTTTCCCCGACACTGCTCATATTTGAAAAGCGGGTTCCAGATAAAAAGAATGTAATCCGAGATCAATTATTTTTGTGAAGTTGTAATCCAAGGCTTGGGTTGTTTGATTAAGACTAATTTGATTTTCACCTGGTTTTAGCATATTGATCATGTCAAAATTTCTTTGGCGAATTTGCATGTTGATGTGTCAGGATACTCGTTTCTGAGTAGCCATGTCAAGGTATTCATATTGTGATGACCATGTTAAGGTGGACATATCAAGAAGGTGATCATGTCAAGGCCCAACCGAAACCAACGTGTTGAGTCCTACAGATTAACTGATTTCTCTTACTTTTTCTGTAGAGTTTTACGGGGTGGTTATAATTACGTATTTCCCGTCCTATACGACGCACCCGCGTATAAGCCGCAAAAAATATTATTGCTTAAGAAGAAAAGATAACGTCCTTTTCCCCGTGATTATTGAGTATTCTGATTGGAGAATTTTTTTCAGGTTTTTCCATTTACATCTGCTAGCCTTGTACAACTAGCTAGTAGTACATTTTGCGGTCAGACAGATCGG
>JABASM010001737.1:1137-13230 GCA_019776545.1 Brachystomella parvula | reverse complement strand
CTTCAATTTTCTTACTTGAGAATTGAACCAATGGGCACCAATGTGGTTCGAATAGTTTCCTAACTGTAAGGTTATAATTGGACGACTGGAAGAACTCATCCCTTCGACCTTCTTTTGACAACTTTCCCCTCTGTCACTGCAAAAACGCAACGTTCCTTTTTTTCCACCTTGCCACAATCTAAACAAAATAAATTCAAAACATGTATAGTGCAAAACTATAAAACAGATTCGATCGAATTCGGCAACCCTTTGGACAAAAACTTCTCATTGAACAAAAACAAGGTGCTACTTACCACCGAATGTCAAGGCAATGGTGTAAGGGTACGCGGTAGATTATGGTAAACAATCCAACATAGAGTGAATTAAGCTCTAATGTTCCAGTTTTATATGCATGTTCCACGTTCCACCTCAGCTGCTGAGATACATCGCCGTCAAGGGTCAAGGTATTGCTAAAACTGGAAAGCAATGACAACTCCATTGAAATGCAACTGACAAAACAGTTTTGCTCTTCCATAAGTAGCATAACCGGTAACACGCTTCAGGCCTTACCTTTAAGTCCACCGCAGTTTGTACCCAAATTAGGATATATTCAAAATGCTAAAATAGATCCGGCACGTCGGACTCGGAGAACTACACCTACGGCAATTGGTATACCTGGAACACAGACAGATACAAATTAGTACAGGATTAGCCAAATCATGTGCTTTGGCCATTTAATACTTGCGAACACTGCGATCGATAATTCATGAAGCTTGATTACCTTCCTTGAATTTAATGAAAACAGGACAAATCAGTTTTTAGAAAAAAATTACTTTTACACGCACATGGAAATAGACTGCAGCCAGGGAGTTTAGGCTATATTTGATATAATTTGGTAAATTTTGACTAGGCCAAATTTAGCCTACCCTAGGTCAAATTTAGCCTAGTAGGCTAAATTTGTGCTAGGGTAGGCTAAATTTGACCTACTTCGATGTTGCCTGTCGTTTCTTCCAATAAAAAGCGCTACTAACAACACGATGCAGCCAACTAAAAAGAATCAAATTATATTTCAAGATGAATTTAAGTAGGGAGTGAATGTAAGACAATGAGAGCTTGCACGTAGTCAAACTATGGACACTCAGTGATGCAAGAATAGCTTGACTAACGTTTTGGTCAGCTTATAGTAAGTCAGTAATAGTAAATTCTCAAAATAGTGTACGCCTATAAGTGCATTAACTGGGAAAACAAACGGAAAGCTCATGTACTAGAAAAGTCATAAATAGAAATAAGTTATACTTATTATAACTTTTATAATATTTTTAACCACCTATAATTCTTTCTTCCTGAAAAGTGAAATTCAATAGAAAAAAAATGTTTTGAATCCAAAAAGAAGAAACAAAACCAAACAGTTACATTTACCTAACTCGCATGGTTACACTGACGCAAAACACTGAACACTGAAAAATTTCTTTCCACTAATTCAGCTAGACGCAATTTCCAAACGCAACAGCAGGATCCACTAGGCGCCTACCGCTTGACGTTTTCTGAAATTTTTATTAATTTCTGACACTTCCTGAACTTTTAATGAATTTCTGACGTGTTCTAAAATTTTTATGAATTTTCGGTGTACTGGGTGCATATGGTATATGCACGTATGCGTAGAATGCACATATGCCCCAAAGTCAAAATTTTGCAAAACTTTACCGATCGTTATATTTTGGTTTTCACAACTAGAGACTATAAAGTGCTCACATACAAAAAGTCAAGTCTATCCGATCATTCCGTAACTGAGAAGTGTGCGTTAGGTCTGACGGACGGCCGGACCGCCGCCGGACACTACAAAGTACATTTGCATGAATTGCTCGCGCTATTCATAAAGGTGATTCGATTTACGGCTGCGGGGCTGGGGTCTGCGTTTCCACATACGCCTCACCCATCAACATTGCTGGGGTTTATTAATTATAGTAGTATTGAACAGCAAAAGTCATTTAAATCTTAGTCCTGATTCGATTTTCTATTTACTACACCATTTTATTCTACTTTGCCTGCGAAATGCAATGTTGCCGTTTTTCCTAGGTCAAATTTAGCCTACTAGGCTAAATTTAGCCTAGTAGGCTAAATTTGACCTAGTCAAAATTTACCAAATTATATCAAATATAGCCTAAACTCCCTGGCTGCATTTTGGAATTTTACTCCTTCATCAGCTGACGTGACGTCAGATGCACATTTTCACCGGCAGGTGGTGGAACATGCATTTCATTTTTTCAACGACAACGCTTTACTCCATGAAATTATGAATTTGCAAAAGGTAATTGCAAACTAACGTTTCTGCAGTTGCAATTCATCATTGGTGAAGTTTCTCTATTTGAATTCCATGGAAAGATACTCGAAAAAGTTATCAGCTGGGACCATTTTCTGAAATTTAGCATCTGCCGTACTGCTGAAACGGTGGTCCCGAGTCCCTTAGTCGAAATCATCAATTTTTCAAAGATCCCATTATGACGAGCCAGTTGAGAATAGATAGTGGAGAGAGTATCCATTGTTGTGACTGATGATTCTATCAGGAATCGGTGGAAATGAAGATATAGACTCTAGTTTTCATTGTTAAAGAGACCAGGTGAGATGTTGGAGACAATTGACAAATAGCTTTTACACCATTTCCCCTTAAAGATTACTATCAAAACTGTTTCCTCACACCTTCTTCCTGCAAAATCTATGAGGAGGGTCTCTTCATTTAAACCACCTCCACACTTCAGGGGTTCTCGACCCACAATACGTCGTTTCATTTCCACTAGCTATTAAAAAAAACTGTCACTCGAGCTCTTCTTAGTCCGAGCTTCCAGAAGTGGCGTGTGGCTTTTTGACCCCTCCTGTGACGAAAAGATTTTAAATTATTTTTAGAAAGATAATTATCTTCTTCCATTTCCATCATATCTTTCAGAACTGAAATGCCTCATTCTGCTGCTGTTGAATCTCAAACTCCAGCTGAAATATACAGCGTGTTTACAGAAATAGTGTACCGGAGAAAATTTTCCACTATTTCAAAATTCAAAAATCCCATATTTCTGATTTTTTTTAGCAGGACGACTTCAGAACAGTTAAGGTTAAAGCTAAATTATACTTGAAGTGAAACTACTAAAGTTTTTTTTCGAAATATCGATTATGTAAGTTTCAAAAAGGTACACAATTTCTGCGGTACACTATTTCTGTGGACACGCTGTAAGTTGGAGAGCAGCGGCCGACGAAAGCGAATCGAAAATCTCAAAATTTCGAATTAAAAACTTTAAATTATTGAAAATTTTAAAATCAGAAATATCAATTCAGAAATTTCAGGGCGGGATATTTTACTAGGCTTTTAGAAAAGGAAGCATTGGAAGTAACTGTGATTTGAAAGCTGAAAGACCAAAGGTTAATTTTTGAATGGGATGCTCCCTATTTAGGAAACCAACAATGGAATCTGCAGGTAGGTATACTCCCATTATTCCCACCTTGACAATGGCTGAGGTAAAAGGTAACAGAGCTCCGTGTTAAATATTAGGGATTCCTTCCCAGCAGTTAGAGTGTCATCCTATTGTCGAATTCTTTACAATTCAACAGTTCCGATAAAGACTTTCCGTAAACTCCTTTGAATTACCCCATACTTAACGTAATTCTCACAATAGCTCAAAGCTCGTCTTGGTCAAACGATTCTTTTCATCCAAGCCCTCTTAGCTTTTACCTTAAATTGTAATTTTTGTTATTGGAGCTACATATACAAGTAGATCGTGCCAATGCTTAACGTCAGCTTTTAATTTAGGAGAAGGATTTTCCTAGTCACTCGATCTGCTCTACTAAACATCCTAAATGCTCTCTATCAATTGTCCAGAATCACAGTTTTTTTTTTCTCCATCGGGGAATTCTAGAAAAAGTTATCAGCGGTTTTACGAAAAAAGGCAACATTCGATACTGTTTTCATACAAGGCTCAAGTTGAAGTTAGTCTAGGATTTTAACAAAAAAAAGATTGCAAATTCAAGAATTCTCCCGCCTCTCCTGGTTGATTTTCCTGAAATTTTGTGTACAGTGCCTCTAACGCAAACCCTAAAATTTTTTAAAAGGAAACTTTTCGAGACTTGCTGGTTTTATACATTTTTTTTATTTTTACACCTTTCAGACTGATTGATTTTGCATAAAAGATTTGAGAAATTCCAAAGGAGACTAAAAGGTGAGGAGAAGGCTGAGGAGTGTTTCCAAAATAACTGAGCAGTAGACATGTAAGCAGAAATTCCTGCTGGAGATTGTAAAGAAATCTCCAACGCTAAAGACGATCGGCCGACAGGATTTGTAATATGCCGCTTCTGCCTTTGTATTTCTTACCTGGAACTTTGCTGTTTTGTAGAAGACTTCTGAATACACACTAATATTTACGCCTAACTGAAAAGCCAAGAAGCTGAAAAAAGTGAGAAGAAAGTCTACTACTACAAATGACAAGAGAGTAAGTGCTTCCAGTGCCTCAGATTTCTTGATTAAGGTAAACGTAATGGAGATGACAAAAACAATTGTGCCTATGTAGCCCATGAATATGAATTTGCTCCAGACACAAGTGTGGTGGATTGCATGGACGCGCAAATTCCTGTAGAACTTAATCAGAGTTGAGCGCCGACTTCTCTTGAGGCGTTGAGTTGAGGAACACAGTTGAATCCTGTTTCAAAAACAAAAAATTTGAAAAAGAAAAAACCAGAATGTATTCTAGAGGACTGCCAGAAAAAAAACGTGACAGACATTCTGACAGCTA
Organism: Brachystomella parvula; assembly: GCA_019776545.1. Lineage (NCBI taxonomy): Eukaryota > Metazoa > Arthropoda > Collembola > Poduromorpha > Brachystomellidae > Brachystomella > Brachystomella parvula. Next base: position 8,479 of record JABASM010001737.1, on the reverse strand, counting down.
GCTTAAGAGGGCCAGGTACGAGGTTGCTTTCACCGAAAATTAAAAGATGTAAAAGGACAACGGCACATTAACATTATGAAACCCGACGCTTGCTGAAGTCGACATAAAATTCATGCGATTTGGCTCAAATTTGGCAGGGTGATAGTTTAGAACATTATCTATCAGTTGACACGTCAAACTTTACCTTTGACCTCAAAAGGTCACCAAAGGTCAACATGACCTATTCGGCTTGTAAGGTGTCCCTGGAAAGCTTATTTGGCGCTGAGTTCCAAAATTATATGATTTTTAAATTTGCGCCAATTTCACGCCAAATTTGCGCTGAATTCACGGCAAAATTGCGCTAAGTCTGTAGCACAAACCTAAAACTTTCGGTGAGAGCGACTTCGCGCTAGTCCCTCTTTAGCTCTGCTTACGACATTTCTTTGAGCCAGGAGCTATAGGTGTAGGCAGCGTAGAAAATACAGCCGAGACTGAGTAGTACCCAGAAGACACCGGCAGTGTACATGAGACCATTGATTGGGAGTACAACTGTTAGAACAATTCTTTCTGGAAAGATTAAGCGCAGCGTGGTCAAGTAAATTTCTGAAAGAGGGTGCCCATGTATGTTAACAAGCATCATAGCTGGGGGAAGTAGGAGCAGTGTGAAAACTGAGGATATTTTGTAGACGATTAAGAATGGAAGTAGTTTTTTATCACTTTCCTGAACAGCCGGGCCAATCGCTTCTTCTGGAGTCAGAAAACAAAGCGGTAAATTTTGAATCCCATATTTTTTGAAATTTTTCTTGTCCTACCGAATTTTTTGAGTATAGTATGAGGCTAGTTTTTTTTTACTATGCTCCTAAGCTCAACTCAAAAATGTTAGCAGGGTCAAGGAAAAACTTGCCTGCTTGTGGTAAGATGTGTAAAAATTTGTTGAGAAAATGTACAGAGGACTCAAGGTCGTGGAGCCAGAACCATTGGCAGAAGTTGTTGACAATGGAGGTCGTGAGTGCTGCTATGTTAAGTGAAAAGTCTGCGGGGTCATTACGCTGGGCATAGCTTTGAATCAGGAAACATCCGGACATGAGCAGGGTCAATACTACGCTGTAGGAATTTACTATGACGATGATATATTTGTTAACGCCCTTAAAATTTCGTAACTCCAGGAAGATCACAGAACCTTTTTTTGCCAATCTGAAGGGACAGATTCTCAAGGAATTCCCTAGGCTTATGTAGGCAGACAGCTCGCTCAGGCTCATCCCTACGCTTTACTTTTTTTTGCTGTGGATTCAAGGATGCTTGTCTGCCTGGCTGGAAAGCTGAATCAGGAATGCAGAAATATAACTTTCTCCAGAGGTTCAACAAGCTTCTCAATATAAAAGCAATTAAATTGGCCCATGTCACTAGCATCGTTCTTAATACTTTATTCCAGTCCAGCCCCTTTTAAAACTGACAAGGGAAGGTGCTCATATGCCATTCGAGTTGGCAAAGGATGACGACAAATTTTGCTGGAGGAATCCTAGCCCGTTAGATTTTTCTGAAATTTTTTATATAGCATCTCTAGACCATATACAACAACTTTTCCAAACGAAATTTTTCGAAATTTGCTTTTCATTGACCTACAGAGGTCACCGAAGGTCAGTCAGCTGGCCTCATCGATCGAGTCAAATGATGCGTCAATCGAAAGGTCTTGATGTCCTGATTGTACAAAAATATACTACGCTTGACTTTTTTATTGTAAAACAGGGCCGCCAGAGGTCGCCAAACCTTTTGCTCAACATTAAATTACCTCTGGCAGCCATTGAAAAGGTCAAGTGTGGTATATTTTTAGGATCAGGACACCAAGCCCTTTCGATTGACGTATTACTTGACCCAATCGGTGAGGGCAGCTGACTGACCTTTGGTGACCCCTTGACGTCAAGTGAAAGCGAATTTCGAACAATTTCATTTGAAAAGTTGTTTTGTGTGCTTCAGAGACGCTATATAAAAATTTTCAGAAAAATCTAACGGGTTAGGGTTCCTCCAGCGAAATATGCCCTCCTCCTTCTATGCATCCACGCGTTAGCACCTCCTAAAGAATGAGTCTGCCGCATATAATAGAGAGATGCAGCTTCAATGAAATATACTCAAGTTTTGGCTTCAAGAAAATTTTGAAGGAAAAATAAAATTACTCCAAGAAAATCCGTTCAGCCTGAAGGGAATTTAAATTGTATTGGCTGGGCTTGAGTGAAAAATGGTTGTCTTCAAGACTCGGTTTTGAAGGCGATTTCACATGAGAATTTCCTTCAAGAGCCAACTTGTGGAGCCAACTTGCATCCTTGAAGACAAAACTTGAGTACATTTCATTGAAGCTGCATCTCTCCAATTTCGATTTACGAATATGCTGAATACTAAATAAGCGCCAAGTTTAATTGAAATCCACAGGGCTTTGTTAATCTTGCTTCTGACTTCTCTACTTCTTCCATATGCTAATGCCCGTAAGGGTTCGATAAAGAATTTTGCTCGGACAGATGAAGCATGCGCAATGTAGTACTTGTAAATATCTGAGCTTTGTCCAACTTCAGCTGAATTTTGGCAAACTTCCCTTGTAAGAAAGGCAACCCGTTCGCAGGAGTAAGGAATAATTAAACAGAAGAAGCAAATGATCGGGAAATGTTTGCTGGAAAGCAAAGCATGAAAACACAAGAAAAGTGGAGCTGTTAGAATTTTATGTCAAATTTTATATCCCCAAATTCGGCTATACCAAAGTTAATGAAATTTTCCTTCTCGTTTTCATGGTATGTTTGGAACCATCGATTTTCCCACTTCTAAATAAAAAAAGAAGAATAATGTAAAATGGAAGGAAATTTTTGTACCATTGACTCGATAAAAAAAGCCCGAAACACCCAAAGCTACTCCTCCCACCACGAATAGGAATTAAAAATCCGAGTTAAAATCTATTCCTTCGAATGGAAAAAATGACTTAAATTATTAATAGGAGGCGGTCATACTGATCCTACAACCACACTGCCTTGTTTGTTTTCCAGCTATTTATTTTTTGACTTCTTAGAAAAGGGACGTGTTAGTGACATTTTGAATTTTCATTTAAAAATGACACTGTACCATTTAATTATTAACAAATAAATTTAAAAGTGTTTTTTTTTTTTCAGGATGATCATCCCATTCCCATTGTTGCTGGGCTCAGAAAAGAAGATGGAGAAAGTTTTCCAACTATTTTCAAATATCTGTGAGGAGGAGATGGGTAGGAGGAGTGAGAAAGTGACAGGCATATGGTACTAGATGGTCAGAATTCTAAATTGGATAAGAATTAGCATAGGAGATAGAAAGGAGAAAGGGCTTTCACTCTCAAAATCCAAACAATGTATTTTGTATATTAAATGAAAGCATAGGATTATAACTTCCCCGAAACTTTTTTTTTTTACTTCAGAGAAAGCCCCTCTTTTGCTGATCCCTTCTCGCCTGCTCCTCAACTGTACACTTCAATTTAGGAGGGGGGGGGAGGGTTACCTAATAAAAGAAAGTGTTTTGAAATTGCTACAACATTATAATCTCTCCTACCTAATTTTTATAGCCTCATTTTTTTTTTCCTTTCCGAAATTATTAGTATTATGAGATCCACAGGTGTAGGTGGATTAAGTTTATTAAAACCAACCCCCCACCCTTTTTTTTTATCGGCGTATATACTTAGTCTCCTCTCGTGTCTACTTTCACTAAATCCAGAAACAAAGTAAGCTTAATTTACTCTGAGCAGAGAAAAGACTTAAGGATGTGACCCTAGAAAACATAATATCACAATCACTTTCCACTGCGGATGGATTTAAGTATTATGAAATTTAAGCAAAACGATTCATTTTCTCAAGCACGAAATTCCATCCTCTTGATAAAAATCACCTTTTTATGCTTAGCATGCAACCACTTTCAATAATTCCTACGGGAAAAGAAAAATGGGGATTACACTTCCCAAAATTAGGATTTTCGTTTCGTTTGAGTGGATTAAAATGAGTTTGGCTTCTTCCGAGAAAAAATTAGACTTTAGTAAAAAAAGCATGAAAAAAATGAGCCCCGTAAAAATTTATTTAGCATCATCACATTCTCGGATAAAAATCTGTAAAAGGCTTCTGTGCTCATCCTGCAGGGATTCTGAATTTAAAAAAATAGTAGTAGCTCAGGAATTTGAATTTGAATGAAAAGCCCAAGGTTCCATTGTTCGGATAATCGTTTGTGTTAATTCCACTACTTTTCTCTCCAAGTGTCCCATGGGGCAGAGGACTGGAGTGTTAGACTGTTGAGTAAGAAAGTGTTTTATGTCATCAAGAGCCAAGTGTCAACCTGAGTCGACTCTCAGGTGAACATGGTGGCCAAGGTCCTTGGAACTCTTTCCCTTCCATTCATTAAAATATTTTTAAAAAAAATAAAGAAAAAAAATGTCCATCGTCCGTCGGGGTCATGATGATGAATTGCGTAGAAGCCCAACGGGGGTTGCTAACTTGTGACTTCTAGGATTTCGACTAGACATTCCGTTTCCACGGTTTCCAACAGCGTCCGAGCAAGATGGAAATTTTTTAATGAAGTTTTTTCTCTAATATTTTACTATAGTAAGTAGCCCTTTCTCAGATCAAGGAGGACAAAAGGAAGGATGAAAAGTCTATGCTTTGTTGTGGGAAAATAAGTTGGGAGGGTAAATACCTGGAGTGACAAAGGTAAGGTGTCACCGCTCACCCACCCCCCGCCGACTTCAATATTACAGAGAATTTCTCCTATCTTCCACCCACATCTCATCTGCCTTTTGATAGAGTCCCCTGATATACAAATGACAAATGCCGTGAATACCAAGGCGAGGCCTCTCATTTTCATCACGAAATTACGAATTTATCTGCACGGCCTGTCCTTTGCCATGAAGAAATGTTAGAGGATTAGATCAGTAATTCTGGTCTAACAAATCTATGATTTTTACGATTATTCCAAACCTTCAGATCGGTTTGAGATTTCACCCAACTTGACGACGGAATTCAAAGAAAAAGGCCCTTTAAGTTATTTGTCAAAAAATTCTGGATTTCTTTAATTTTCACATATATCCCTCCAAACGGTAAGAAAATAAGATTCCAAACGCCATTTGACACTTCATTTTTTTTTTCTTGAGTAATTTGCCACTCAATTTTTCTCCAATTTCCAAAAATCGTTTTGGGATTCACCAAGTAAATCATATCTTTTTACATTTTACAAGGGAGCGTTGTCGAGAATGGTCATTTTTTTTTCGAAAAAATTGTACTTTTTTTGAACATGTTCATTTTAGAAATTTTTTAAGCCCATCAAGTCATCAGATTTGGCCCAAACTTTGCAGGGTGATAGTTTAGACCATTATCTATCAGCTGGCATATTAAACTTAACCTTTGACCCCAAAAAAGTCACCAGAGGTCACCATCAGCTTTAGGGCTTGTGAGGTGTCCCTGGAAAGCTTTCACGCTGTATTCAAAAATTACTATATGATTTTTTAATTTGCGCTAAATTCGCGCCAAATTTAAAAATTATATGCTTTTCGAATTCAGCGTGGCATAAGCTTTCTAGGGACGCCTCCCAAGCCCTAAAGCTGATGGTGACCTCTGGTGACCTTTTTGGGGTCAAATGTTAAGTGTGATGTGCCAACTGATAGGTCATGTTTTAAACTATCCCCCTGCAAAGTCTGAGCGAAATCTGATGGTCGATTTTCACTGGCGGAGGTTCGTAATGTTAATGTAGCGTTGTCCTTTTTGAAAAATTTTTTACCCTGAAAAGAAAAAATTTTGAAAATGATTGGAATTTTAAATGAACTCTAAGAATTGGCGATGTATGCCCACAAAAGGCCATCCGCATAAATATGGCTTCAACCATCGCAGATCTGCTCGTTAAATGGTAGTAAGCTTTCTTTATTTTTTTCATTTTTTTTTTTCGCTGCATCCAAAACATTAAATCTTATCAATTCGTATCTTTGGTTTAAATTGCTTCCGTTCGGGAATGACAAGAGTGAGGAATAAGGAGAGAAGGGGCACAGGAGCTAAAAATGATTTTAATTATCCTGAGAAGTTGATCTGAGGCAGTAAATCAAGATGGAAATAAATCATTGACTTCTCAAGCAGTTAGGGAAGAAAGCTTAGTGAAGAATTAATGAGTGTTAAACTGAGGAGTATCTTGATGTGGATCAGGGCTTCGCTCATCCTAATCTTAATCAATTATCTTGTGGAGCAAATAAGGGGTTAGAGAAGTGACTCTAATGAACAAAGGTACCTTGAATAAGAAATTCATCTTCTCAATCTTTTGGAAGTGGAGAACCCCCTGTGAGTTGATCCAACTCTCTGATTAGTATTATTACCAACTGGAATTGAAAATTTTATACCTGTCCACTTCTCTCTCCCTCCCCCTCGACGACATGGTAGAGTAACCAATCAACTCAGAATTATATTATTTGAAAAGTAAAAAAATATAATAATTGTAAATTGTAATCTGAGTAAGGGGTAATCACGGTTCTTATCATCCTACACTTATTCTAATGTCACTCATTCTGCCTTCATTCCTCCATTTGTCTAATGAATTCTGACTACTGGTTTTTCCTTTCAGCTTTCATTCAGGCCCCACACAGTAAAAGCCCTCCATTTTAGAGAATCGAATTTATTCTTTTGCCGAAATATTTTCAAATTATTTTTTATTGATTTTCATGTATTTTTTTGGGTAGATTTTCATAACTCTTCTGTCAAACTCTTGGTTTCCCTGATCCAATTTCAAACGTCCAATTTTATAGGAGGGAATTTAAAATTAAAATTTCTGAGCCCCCAAGAAAGTTAAATTGATTTATTAAATTGTCGGCATTTCTTTATGGAGGTGAGGAGGTGGCAGGGTATTATTCCTAATTGAATCCACGATCCCTGCCTTCTAATGAAAGGAAACATTAAGTTTTGATGGGTTCTAATGACAGGGTAGCACACTGACTCAGAGGGGGTGGTCAATGGACACAAACAGCATTAAAATTATTCCTTCCAAGAAGTCTTCACTTCTCTTCTTCACTTTAAAGTTGAAGGGATCAGAAGAAGAGGAAATGAAAATCTAATTTCTGCATTATCAGTTTTAGAAAACTCAGTGCGGTGGATGTAGACCGGAGATTGAAATTTTTTATAACTATACAACTCCAACTTTCATCTTTCTACATTTTGGTAACCTCACCCCATTATAAATCCTTTGTATTCCGTCACCTCTAATTCTATCTGGGGAGAGGGTAGCAGTGTTGCAAAAAGTTGCAAAGGAGAACCTAGAATTCTGCATCATCTACGGATCTTTTTAGAATTTTCTGCCAGCAACATCCATATTCTTACGTTTTGCCCCCCCCCCCCCCCCA
>JABASM010001736.1:0-13234 GCA_019776545.1 Brachystomella parvula | reverse complement strand
GAACTCCTTCGAGAACCTGGAGAAGCTCTTTGTTGTCGTGATGCTTGAAAACGAAGCACTGCCCTCGACCATTGAGGTAAATCAGAACAGAGCAGATGAGGAGAACAAAGTGACTTAATTTCCCCATAACTAGACCAAAATCAATTGAAAATTCAAAAAGAAGTTGGTTGACCTATCCGTGCTAATTTTGAGAGGAGCTTGAACAGCAGTCAGAAGAAATCTGATGGAGTGACGCAAGTTGGAGGATTTCAGTCCATCTGGTATCCTCCGCTGCTGCGCTGGAGAAGATCTGAATGAAACTTGATGGAGAAGGGCTTTTAATCGATATGCTACTCTTCTTTCTCGGGAATTTTTCGATGGTGAAACCACAATCGATTTCCTCGTGGGCGTTGTGTGGGGGTATTACAAGAGTGCGTATGAAATATTAATATTAAATAAAATTCCTTCACTTTCCCAACCGTCCTTAAATCATTTCCCTTCGATTGTTACAAATTCATAATATAATGTTAATTTCTCTATCCGGCCTTTACTCTATTGTTCTTAGTCCTGAAACAATGTTAAATTGTTTACTTTAGACCAGTGTCACGTAGCTCTTGACAAATAAAGTCAAGGATAAGAAAGGACGCGATACTTCTTCAAGTTGATAATCATTTCTTGATTTACCTAAGTCATTGGACAACTGATGTGTTGAATTTTCCAGTTTATTATAATGCATCATGCATGGAATTTTTGGATTTATGTGTCATAATCTACAAATTAAGCATAAGTTGTGCTTCTGCCAAAATGCCACAACAGCTAATTTTTTTTTAATCACACTCATAAACTGGATATAAAACCTGATTTTTCAGTCAATATTAGCGAATTATCGAATCCAAGCCGGGTAAGGAAAAATCGAGAACGTACAAAGCTGGAAACATGGGAAGCTGACGTGCAGACAAGCTGAGAAGTAGAGAATTTGGGGAACCGGAGCTTAAAAGCAGTTGACGGGCAAGCTGGAAAGTTGAAAGGAAGGTTGAGGAGTTGGGAAGCTGAGAAATTGAGAAGCTTCTCCAAATTCTCAATTTCCCAGCTTCTTGTAATTTTTTGTCCTTTTTAACATTACGACCTAATGAACCTGAGGGTTCAAGGAAAAGAATGACGGCAGGTCAAATGGAGACGAATCTTGAAAAACTTTATTCGAAAAAGTTGTAGGGTACGGTTCAGAGGTTCTGTTACATTTTTCAGAAAAAAACGGGGGATTTTTTCAGCGAAATTGGCAGTTCAGGGTTTGGGAAGTTGAAACTGAGAGGAGGTATTCCATATTCCTCCCATGTACCCAACCTCTCGACTTCTTCACTTTTCAAAAACTGCTGACACTCTGACATCGCTACCCTGACATGACAAAGAAAGGGGTACCCTCGCATGGGTACTATGGCATTAACCTGTGATTCCTATTCTTACCTTACTTAGTCCTGAAATAAATCACTTAGTAGCTAACGTCTGACTATAAGTTCGTAGTACTTGGCTGGCTAAGGAGAACGCACGCAGTTAAGTTTTTCAAGTTTTAGGTTTATTATTTTGTCTTGATTTACTTAAGCATTGTCTCCTGCTACTAATAGCTTTCTCTATCCCCAAAATGGAAATGCTGTAAAAGTAAGAAAAAACGAGGGAACTACAGTTAATACTGGATAAGCTCACTCAAGCATTTTTGAGAGAGCAAGTCTTCAGTTATACTCGGTTGAATATTATTTGTTACGTAACATGAAGCATCTAGCATGTAATAATTCAGAAATATGAACACAAGGATATACATGATTAGAAACTTTTTATGCCTAATAATTATACTTATAATTCCACTCTCAAATGTCGGCTTCCAAATCTACGTACAATTTAAGCTTTCACCAGCATAAAAGGAGAAAAATCTTTTTTAGGTTGCAAATGGGATGGATATACAAATCACTAGACAGGATACTTTCAGCGAAGCTTGTGAGTAAAAAGCTTGTGAATAAAACTATAAGTAGAAGAGGTGACCTCTGAAGCCTCAACTTGAAAGTCAGAATCCTACTAATTGACATTTTTAAGACTCCGCAAATAAGGTTGAGCTGAAGGAAAATTCTTTCTAAATAATAAGAATACTAGACAACTTAGGATATTACTACAAAGTTAACTACGGTGAACGGCAGAATTAATGCTCAAAACAGAGAAGAGAATATTGAGACGCCTGCCATTGAGATTGCACGGAGTGAGAGAATTATTATTGCGTCTCACTAAAGGCAGGCGTCTCAATACTCTCTTCTCTGTTTTGAGCGTTAATTCTGCCGGTCACTGTACTATCCCACACACAAAAAGGAAAATGATGAATGAAACTAAATTTAGATAGTTGTCATCAGTCCTGTTTAAAACATAGGCGCAGCTTATTTCATCGGCGCTTTAGTAGTTGCTACGCAAAGCCCTCATCTCCCTACTTTGAACATTTTGTAATCAGATTTTGAACTAAGTCATCCTTCCTCAATTTTTCGTGGGGCTCTATATATGTTAAGTACATACGATAAAGTTCTTACAGCTAAATCACTACATATAGTTACTGGATGAACTACAGTCGACTCCTTGAAGTATGGTTGTATCGTTTTAGAATCTCTAGTCTTTATGTTGGTTTTTGTGACGGGAACGGAGGTATTACTGAAGCAGGAGGTGCAGCAGCCGGTGTCGTCAGCACTGCAAATATAAAGATAAATAGTTAGGAAAAATTATTTCCCTTGTAAATCTTTTTATCCGTTAATACAAAATTAATCACCTCCATAATGCGTGAGATTTGGGGAATACTGAGGTGGCACCGTAGGAATAATCGGATATCCAATATGCGTGTGACTGTGCATATGGGTGTGCACGTGGTGAATTGGAGGTGAGCGGCTGCTCTCGGTACCTGAGCCAGAACCAGATAACTGAACTGAACTAATTGAGGTTTTGACATCCTTCGTTAAATCAGTCGGCTGTTTCCTATCTGCGCTAGGGTTCCCTGGTCCGCTTCCTCTTCCTCCAGATGAGAGACTGGGAGATGCAGGTGTAGAGGAAAGATTTGTGGGACCAGAAAGGTTAGATCCGCCTCCTTCACGATTCGGATTGATTTGTGGGGACGGTGATTTGAGTGCACGTTCCTGGAGCTGATTAATAAGACTAAGTTGTAGCGGAAAGATAAGAGTGCCTGTCAACTAAATGGTAGCTTACCTCATGAATTTTGTGGGATGCGTAATATTGAGCTGCATGGTGCTGAAGGAGATCGAGTGCCTTTGGAGCAGTAGCTGAAGAGTTGGGCCTTGAAAGATCCTCAGGAAGTGGGGTCGGTGCAGGGGGTTGGGAGAAACGTGGCATATTTCCAGGATGAGGGTGCATAAACGGGGATCCTGGATATGGACTTGGTACCATAACCTGCCTAAAAATATGGTGGTTCGGGTCAAAGGGAAGGGAGTATGGGTTTCCTTGAAGGTACCCAGGAGGATAATATGCATAACCGCCAGCCGTGGGTGGTGGTGGTGGGCCTGTTGTCTCCATCGTCGGTTTTGCTCCCTCGTTCTTTGATTCTTTCTCATTCAATCCTAGCTCTCTGTCCCTACCATCCCCCTTCTGACGGCCTTGTTCAGACGATGAAGAGCGACTACTAATTTTGCCCGTCTCTTTTCCGTCGCCATCCTTCCCATGCCGATCTTCCCTGTTACGTGACTCCCTGGAGTGCTTACCACTGTGAGTGTAGTGGGAGACTGAAGCACCGTGTCTCTTGGACTCCTGATACTCTCCGCCAAAATCCGATTTCGGATCTGAGGCATGTGGACTTTTATCATCCAGCCCAGAAGGAAGTGAGGATGAGCGATCACGGTGCGGGTGTTCCTTTCCGCGGTCTCTATCTACTCCTGATTCTTGCTTTATATTCACGGATGACAAATTCGTAGGAACTGGGTCATCATGCTTTGAGGGGTCAGAAGGCCGGCCTTTAGAATTCATTCGAGCGCGCTGCTGTTCTTCGGATTCTCGTTCCTTTTCCTCCATGATTGATCGATTGTGACTGCTGTAAGAGTTTTCAGGTAGAAGACCATAGGGCTGATCAAAGTGGTAATTTGGGTATGGGTATGAGAAGTAGTGCTGTTGCGGAGGGTGATATTTGGGGATATTTTGGTAGTCGATTTTAGGAGAAGAACGACGCTGCTGCTCTTCATTGTGTCCGATATGCTGCGGGATTGAGGTAGATTTTGCTTTAAGTTTTTCTGCACTAAGATCATCTGCTGAGGCTCCTCCTCCCGGTCCGGCTGCTCCTGGATTCGAGGAGTTCCTAGCATCACCTTTGTTAACCTGACCTGCAGGATTATTTGAGCCCAAGTACGGTGACTCAAGGGGTGTGTAAAATGGAGAATAGAAAGAGCCAGGGCCATCTTTCTTCATTGGGTCTTGAAGCGAATTCTTCCCTGAGGCATCTTTGCTACTACTCAAATTCAAATCCAATTCTGGGCCGGAGTCATTCGCATCTGAAATATCGGAGTAGGCAGGACTCTGTGGATCATCCCGGTTCTCGCCGGCATGGCCTCCACTGCCTTCAGATTCTCTGCGAGGGGAAAGCTCCTCTGGCGTTCCCATCTTCTCCTTTAGAATTGCGCCAGGTAGACTTCCGGAAGTTGGCGAAAATAACCCCGGTTTCATGGCCTCTCGACTGTAGTCCGATGTCGATTTCGATTTTCCGTCTCTCTCCCGGTCCTTCTCACTTTTCTCCTTAGTTTTCTTCTTATGCTTTGCTTTCTTGCTCGACGATCCGCCTGAAGCAGAACTGCTGCTCGTTTTTAAGTCCTTGCTTCCTTGATCTCGGTTACTGGACAGTAATGAGCTCATAGGAACATTGAGCGTGACTGGTGTATTTTGAGGTTGCTGTGATTGGAACGTGGAGATGGCATGAGGTTGCCAGGGAATACCTTTCGATGTTGGAGCAGAAGCAGGGGTTCCAGCCTTTGTCGTGTTAGGTTCATCGCGAATGGACTTCTCAGATCCTTCTCCCGACCCAGTATTCCTATTAGCCGGTAACGAGTGACCTTGAGAGCGGTTTTGAAGCGACATGAACGGAAGTGTAGGTACTGTTAAAATCGGAGGTCTAGGTGGAACTTGCGTTGGTGTCTCCTTTCCTCCAGAATTCTCGGTTTTCTCAGCTGTATTATCCTCTATTTTTTCTTGAGGCTTCACTGTTGCTAACTTTGTAGAGAGGGCCTGCTTTAAATCACTAGGCTTTAACTCATCTGGCGGTACATCATAGCTCTTCTCTTTTTCATCCATTTCCACTTTCTTTTTCACAGGAGTAGTCGGGGCTGAGTTGCTCTCAGCTCCACTACCTTCAATCGCATCAATGTCGATTCTGGCATCTACTGGTTCCTCATTCACTCCGATAGCTTCAACAACACTATTGAGGTTTGTGTTGCTGGCGGTTGACATGTTGGAGTCTGAATCCTCAGGAACAAAATTATTGGAATGAGCATGGGACTGATGGTAGCGGAGTCCATTGATGTGTTTGTACTTTTTAGAGCAGTTTGGCTCTGGACATTCGATGAGAGCTGGTGAAAAAGGTCCACTACCCGGTGTTTCAGATGATCCAGTGGGTGCAGGGCTACCGGCTTGCCTTACGCTGGAGTCTTTGTTCAACTTCAATCGCTTTGCTGTTTTACCTGCTGTCGAGGGCTGATCTTCCTGACTCTCGTTTTCACTACCGCGTGTCTTTCTCTTTGGCCATTGGTCTGGCTTCAGTGGACTCACTGGTGGCACTACGAATGGAACGTTGGTGGCGCTCCCACGTCGACCCTTGGCACCATTCCGAAGCTTAGTGGATGAAGGCTTTGCGGATTCAGCGACTCCGGGCTCTGAGACTGGAGTTGCTGTCTGAGCTCTGCCACGTTTCCCTCGGTTTTTTGGAGTACGCATCTCCAAATCCGATGTCGGAGAATCACAAAATCGTGGAGAAGCCCAATCACTTTTCGTACAATCTAAAAGCGTACCCACGTAAGTCTTTCCCCTCCATGTGACATTCACGACAAGCACACCTAGTATAACAAGTGGCACATTAGAAACGTCCTGGTTCAGCATTGGCGAATAACAATAATACTTACCGCTCTCTGTTTCATGCCATACAATCCCCTCCAAGGTTACAGACGTCCCTGGTTCGCACGGGCCCAAACAGTCGGGATCAGTATTAGAAGAAGCTATGCAAGACGGCTCTGCAAAATATGCTTCACTTCAGAACGATTACGATTTGAAACATCCGGTTGTTTTTTTACCTGTCCCGCGGTCAGTCATCGTCCCGATCGTCGTTCCAACACACGCATCCTGGAAACCTATCCCTTGCTGAACTGGAACTCGGCTACTGATCACTCCACTTTCCTTTAGTGAATTTCCCAAAGCACCTCCACTTCCAGACAAAGACACTGCAGAAGCAAAAAACCACAGTTATTAAGAATAAGATGCAATGCTACGCATGCTACGCAACGTAATGCTACGTTGCGTATGGAGTGACTCACTCCATACGCAACAAAGGTTATAAAACCCTGCTACCCTTACTGGCTACCCCGACATGGGTAAAAGATAATAAGCGCATGGATAAAATCACCGCGAGTTCGAGATTTATGACAAACCAATTAGGCATACAAATACGTAACGTAAACAGAATATACATCACTTAAGTCCATGGATTTAAATCTGTTACATCTAGAAACCCCTACCGGCTTAAAAATCTACTCCCGATAAAAAAAATTGCTAGATAAAGAATAGCAACAGCAATTCCTATTCTTAGCGCCGATAATATTCTCGTAATTAAAAAAACATTTAAAATTTTTTCGCCTGTACCTGAATTTGAAACTGAAGCGGAAGCCGATTCCATACCGACGGATGCAGTCGAATTCCGATGCCCATGCGATAAAGGCAGTCCTGTAAGTGCATGAGTTTGCGCACTTGAACTTTCTTGGCCAGAATACTAAAAAGTTAGAAAAAACAATGAAGCGTTAACCCTCAAATACGGAAGCCTTGAAGTCACGCAAACCCAGAAAATCACCTTGTCAGCAGGATAGCCAGAAGTCCTTGCTTTTTTTCCGTAAGAGGGACTACTCATGTTCACTTTCTCAGAAGCAGTATTAACTACAGATGAGGATGATCCTTTGTCACTAACTTTAGAAGGTGATCCAGAGGTCAAGTGAGTAGAGGAAGAGTTATGCAAAGTACTATTGTGAAGAGATCGACTATTCGTTGTGTTTGCTGAACTGGAAGATCCACTTCCTTCATTCTGAAAAATACTTCCTTGGTTGGGGATTTTCATATTGGATGAGGATGTTTTGACGAAAGCTGAATTCACTCCGAGATTCGACAACGACATCGAATTTGAGTTGAACCCATCTTTCCCGTGACTATTGCCAAGCGAAGAACTGGTTGGCGTGAGTGATGCAGCGTTAGTCGTGCCTTTGCTATCCGAGGCGCTCTCCTTCCTAGCCGTACTAACAATTGATGCAGTAACCCCAGTGGCTAGCTTCACTCTCTTGTGAGTTGAAGTTGTTGTGGGTCGTTTTGCTTTCGCTTTTGCTGAGTCGCTACTAACGTCTGATGGTGGATCTTTATCCTGAGCAACGATAATTTTTGAGTCCTTTCCGTCCCTCTGGGAGGTTGTAGTAGAGGATGAAGCCATTTTGCTGTCACTTGTACTGTTACCTAATGAGCCCTTGGAAGAACTGCTTGCAGCGGCGATAGAAGCCGCAAGGAGCACATCACTTTTCACAATTTCATGTTTTGCATCTACACTTTTTGTTCCAGGTTTACTCCTTTTAATTTTCATTTTCAATCCTTTATCGGACATATTAGAATGTTCCATTCTTATACTAGTCACGGAGTTGCTCCCAGCAGAGGTAGTTGAAGAGGCCGATGGAGTGGAGGCCTTCCCCGGAAGAATAGCGGAGGATGGAAGTGGGAGAGTTGTACTTCCAGTAGCGGCAGCCGTTGTTGAAGACTTTCCTTTCGAATTGTTACTACTTATGGAAGACGAGGCTGGAATATGCATTTGCGAGTTGAGAGTAGAGGATGAGGGTAACGAACGAGCTAGTGACTGCAAACTATTTGGAGCATTAGAGCCGGTGGTTGCTCCACTGGAAGTTGTCGAGCGTGTGGCTTCGTTTGTTTTCTCAATATCAGCATCCAAGTCAATTATCAGATTCCCGATACCAACATCCCATTCACTGTCGTCGTATTCAAAGTTGGAATCTGACGTGCGGCTCGACTTGACGGCCCTCAGGCCTCTGCCGCTCTCCGATCCACCGCCTAAAATTTCAATCAGAATGCATAAAGTTAGACCTGACGACGGTTCACAGAATAAGGAAGAAGAGCACCTTAAACATTAAACTAAACACAGATCTACTCCCTCCCGTTGATGATCCATGTATACAACAGCAGGAACACAGCTTGTAAAACGTATATGCAGCGAGTTGACGAATATATTTTCTCAATAAGCTCTACACAAAGGCATGCCAAGGAGAATGTAGAAAGAAAACGATGTCCAAACAGTTGCACGTACAGAATTTGACAGCGCTCCCTAAACCGCGCGTCCTAACTCCTAGCATACTTGTGCTATCTGCAAAACCTCTGCGATTTTGAAGCTTTGGCTTAATGTGCTCCTGCCGCATACCCTTTTCCTTAGCTAAATTGCCAGAACAAGTCTAATCGTACAGCATGCCCGTACAAACAGTATACCGCAGAAAGTAACTTTCTCCCACTCGAGTGCGTGATGCTTATACCGCGTGAAAATCAGGAGTGGGCGGGTGGTGGTGGCTAAGGCATTATCCAGATCACACGGTCAAAAAATCTCCAATTTTCGACCTAACTACCTTACATAATTTTTGAATCGTCTTGGCCTAAAGGTCCCACCCAAAAACTCAGAATGAGTTAATTTTTCATACATAAAGTCATAGCGTTTTCTATTGAACGGCTGTTCAGAACCTAGTGAAGGTACTGAGCTAACCTATTGGCGGTGCTTATTCAGGTGTCTACACTTCATCCTCGAATGAGCTCGCCGTCCATTCACTAAGATCGTGGATTAATTAATTTTCTTTTGTATAACACTTTACAGAGTCTGTCACTTGGCTGGAAATGCTCATACTACTAGGGCAGGTTTTCTTTGTATGGAAAATTTACCAACGACGGCTATTCATTCTCGCATTCTGCTAACAGGATTCTAGACTCACTCCTCTTTCCCAAGTGAGGGCCCCGACAGCAGAATGTAAAAATTGGGAATTAAAATCTTCACATGCTCATCTGCATGGGTCCGTAGCTAACTGACATGGGACGGACGACTGTGAGATGAGGTTTATTCCGGGGTGAGCGGTGTGGGTGGTGGAGCGTCTCCGGGAGATGGGGAGGGGAGGCACGCTTAGGGATGCAGCGGGGTCTCTTTTTGGTGCTCCCCGTTAGATGCACTGGGGTCAATGTTACGGTTCCCGGATGGTACCGGACATTTCATCGTAATATGAGATATCTCATCTTTAAACAAGGTAAAATATTTCAGCTTGATGAAACGACCGGTAGAGTTTCTAGGATTGTTCTCGCCGGGTGTATAAGCAACTTCTCTTGGATATTGGCTGGGAAGGTACAGGGGTCACATCTGACTTTTGATTGACCAAATCGTAGCTTCGTACCGTAGCTAATAGTGCTACGGTAAGTCCGATCAGTTCAAAGACTCCAACCAGGACATTATATTTTTTCGTAAGATTACGTACCGTCATTCATTGGCGTATCCCATTTAAATGGCGCTTTGGCCTGTTCTCATCCTCATACTGGAGAAAACGGGCCTTTTTCAACATCCGCTATAACAGCAGCAGTGGTTGACAGGTTTTTGATCTTCAATACAAATGGATCCAAAGCCAATCATCTCTGAAAAGAAGCTCTCCACCATTGTTCAATCGGGCTTACATCCCTCAGTAGTAGAGTACAGTATTTTATTGAACCAGCATCCCAGTAACCTGGAAGAAGTAAAGTAAACATCATTGGGTCAATAATTTGAAATCATATTGATTCCGTACATACAAGATATACATAGTCAAGTGAAGAATTCAAATGGAACAGTTATCAACTTCGATGCGGTGAGTCAAGAGGTGCTAAGGGCTTGACAGTAGGACATTCAAATAAATAAACTTACGTTCAAGCCTTACCCCTCCTTACCTAATAAGCAAGCAAGTAATCAAATTATCAACGTGACCGTGATTCCACTGCTCACTGTGTAGAAGATAATTCGCAACTCGTGGGCGAGTAATGAGCGTTACCGGTAATGACAACACAACACCACGGTTTACTACCCTTCCCTTTTTATCAATTTGAGCCCCAAATGAATTAGACTAATTGCCATTTCTAGATGTTCACATAATAGTAGGCTGCATGCCATAACTAGTGTTCCTGTCGTACTAAAATCCGTTGCTGCTCGTTTGGTTCAATTTACCCATGCTCTTTTGATGACACCGGTGTACAAATCCTGTCAGATTTAACTGGGGATTTCAATCCTCTACACTGAAGGCATGTCATTGAGTGACAAGAGTGAATGTCAAGTTAGGGAAGAACAGAGACTGTGACTGTAATTGACCTAACAGTAGATGAACAGTGAATAAACGCTTACCTGTGTTGACGTGCTGCCGCCGTCCGTCCTATTCTTGTATAAAAAGTACTTGTCCTTCCAAAGTAAAGTATAGCTTCACTATCTTTAGATTAGATTCCAATGAAGATCCCACTAACTTCACTCGTCAACTTAACTGGAGAAGGAGTCAGTGAACCGACTAGAGTTCTTTTCTACTATAGATTTCAAGTGTGGAGTTGATCATCATGTAAATAATGTGTTATTTATTTCGTAAAATTGGTAGGCTATATCTATAGCCCTAGAAACACCCTATCCCAGCCATTGGAAGTGTGGAGTGAGTGGCTTGTGTGCGAGTATAGGGCGAGTTCGGGCCTCTGTCGTAGCTCAATTTCATTTCCTCCAAAACTCATCCCCAAAAACTGAATCTCCACTCTGAAAGACCGTGATCTGCCTCCTAGTACTCGGTATTCCTGGTATCCGTACTAAGTCTCTCTCCAATGCTTTTCTTTTTTCCCTATGGACAAGTCTCCGTCGTAGACCGCATCTTCTCAAACAGTTGACACGCAATCCCCCTGAAACGAGCCCAACAGGGATCTCCTCCACTAGACACCCTTTTAAACAACGCAAGGCCAAAGAGATAAAAGTTTTTTTTTTTTTTTGAGAAAAACAGAAAACCAAAACCAGAGTTTGCCGAAGTCGCCGCGGCTTAGCTTCCTTGCTTGTCGTTCGTTCAGGAAGATAGAGAGAGAGAGATGGAAAAGAAGCACTCAACTTTTTTTGGGTACTTGGTGCCTCTGTCGTAAGGCGAATTTAATTCTAACTCCCCTGCGTCGTCTTATGGCGGCGGCGATATTCACACAATCAATGAATATTAATGAGCCTGGAGAAAAAATCTTTTAACACTTGGTTTGGCAAGTGATTTTTGTCTCTACATTTTACTACCTCACAAAGTTTTCCCATTGGCCGCAAACGGACACGGTCAATTTTGCTAGAGGAATCCCTTCCCCCCGTTAGATTTTTCTGAAAAGGGCACCGCAACAACAACATTATGAAAGCTGACCCATACAACTTTAAAGGAAACCTTGCGGCCTGAACTAATTTTTAAGCGTAGAATTGATTGGTGAAGGTCATTTTTCCACATTCGAATTGTTTTGAGCTGTGGAGGTCACCAAACCTTACTCTCAGGGCTCTGGCCATCCTTTAAATGTTTCAAACCTTTAAAATCTTTTAAATTTTTTAAATTTTTTAAATTTTTTAAATTTTTTAAATTTTTTTAATTTTTTTAAATATTTTAAATCTTTCAAATCTTTTAAATAGTTTACTTGTTTTAAGTATTTTAAAAATATGTTAAATATTTTAAATATTTCAAATTAAATCTTTTATGTAGTTTAAATGTTTTAAATATTTTACATCCTTTAAATCTTTAAATATTTTAAATCTGTTAACCCTCAAAACCCTGAGGCTTTTTAACGTCATAAAAACCAGCCGATAGACAATTGTGCCACGGTAGGCTGAAATACCGAGCTATGCACAATTTTGCACTATCCCAATTCTACAGCGAATTCTACAGCTGCCGAATATTGTCGCAGTATATAGGATTTGAAAGGTTGGCAACACAGCAGGATGCTGCTTTTTCTATGCACAGATGTGCTTCGCTTGGAAATTGTGTGTGCACAATTTGTGCATCGAACATTTACGCATCTCTAAAAAAACATTGGGAATTTGAAAATTAACTACGCACAAATAGCTAGCTGTGTGGAGGGTTATTTTTTTTTTTAATTTTTTTATTCGGGCTTTGGATGTATGCTTCCGCCTTATCCCCCCTTAACTATTTGTGGAGGGTTATTCAGAACATCTTTCTCTAGTACGAGTATCAATTTTCGAATCTGTCCATTATTCTCCGGAAGTTTTTAGAATTCAGCTCAGAAAAAATCGCTGAAACAATTACTATGTAGAATCTCTGTGTTATTAGGAGAGAATTTTGAAAAGCGTGTGTTCGCATGCCAAGCTAACTACCCACGCTATGTTCACCATGGGGCATGATAGGGGCATCAACATGCCCATATGTGCTTATTCAACATCTGTCACACTCCGTCAGGCAACACACTACAGGAATCGTTGCCACTGAACGTGCTAATCGGCTCAACACTTTCACTCCTTACTCATCTCAGATTAATCTCAAGCGTTCTGGACCGTATGGTTAAAAGAGCAGTGTTTTTCTCAGTTTTAATTAATTGTTGGAAAATCCGGAAACTATGAGTGACAAGTGGAAATAAGGAAATGGCTATGGGACTTTGGATATTACGAGCTCGAGGATGACTTTAATGTTTGTATGCAAAATCTCTTGTTTATTAATAGCGCGAGCTATTCATGCATTTCCCTGTGTTAGTCCGTCCATCCGTCCGTCCGTACCCCCTGCGATCATTTTTCTCAGCAACCACTAATCGGATTCACTTGCAATTTTCTGTGAGTGTTCCTTGCGGTACTCGAACGTGTATCAATAACTTTTATAGCGATCATTCATGTTTTTAAAATTTTCGATTTTTGGCCAATATGTTCTTATGGGGTTTATGTGTACGTGTGTATGCGTGTATGTCAGAAAACGTCAGAAATACATAAAAATTACAGAAAATGTCA
>JABASM010001735.1:0-13237 GCA_019776545.1 Brachystomella parvula | reverse complement strand
AGTGATGCCGTAGTTGAGGAAAAAGAGTTTTACTGCTCGTTTTTTGAGAAAAAAGAAAATTCTTTTTCAACCGAGTTGAGGAAGAGAAATGATGCAAAATAATATTCGAGTAAGCCTAAACTCTTCCTTTTCCCTGCCACTGCTACTCATCAGCGTAATGAAATCCCATGGATAAAAAAAAATCACCCAAGCCATTCCAACTTGGAAGAAGTAGAGAAATCGTAATTGCGGGTTTGTTTCCTCAAACCCTGTCAGTTGTCATTTTCCCGAAAGTATGTTTAGATAGTGCATGCGGGAGACCCATTACACTTTCACTTTTGAATGGGACAGGAAGGGGACAGGAAGACAAAAAAAGAACAAAAACCTTGGCTCATTGTTTCTTTTTAAAGGATTGTTTACTTGATCATATTACACTTCCGTATGCGCCAAGAGAGTTACTTTCTGTTAGTGGAATAGCGAAAATGAAGAAGAATTTCTGCTAAATAAAGAAAAAGATTCTATACTAAAAGGATAAAAGGAAAGCCTGGACACCAGTTAAAAATATAGAGACTTTCTTCTTCAAGGAGAGTGAAAATAAGGTTTTATGACATTTTAAAACGGACTTACTGGATTTTAAATACTACTAGAACTACTAGAAATGCCCAAGCTTTCTGTGCTTGAAGTCAGCAAGGTTCCTTGACAATGCGGATCAAGGTTCCTTAACAGGTTGTTGAGCGATTTCTCGATTGTTTGAGAAAATTCTAAAGAAAGCGCGAATCAATTTGCGAGCCAGTTCTCAAATTTTCTGGAATTAAAAAAAAAAAGCTTAATTTAATGACAAAAAGTAAAAAATTTAAAAATTCAATGGCTGCAGATCTAAAAATTATTGAAAAACTTGAAAGCTTTAAAATTTGGAAGTAAAGAGGCGCAAAGCTCTGTATGCAAATTTCTGCTCTGTATGTCTCCTCTGTACGGTTTTTCTTGCTTTAAACTGAGGTGAAGCAGAGGGGTTCTTATTGACTTTTTTTAGGAGAAAGTCATCTCAATCGGCTATTTATTTATATATTATTATTTATTTATTACGACACTTAAGATTACCCTCTCAACTGTTAGGTAACTACAACTCAATAACTGGGGTCTTCTGGGTCATTCCAGTTGGCTTCCAAATTATCTCGACTCTTCGGAATGCTTTTAGAGTCATCCCCGGTGACTTCTTGAGAGAAAATGCAGCGGAAAAACTTGTACGAAGACTGTTCGGAATTCTAAGATAACATTTCTCATAGAGATGAGGGAGGGAGGAAAAAATTTTTTTTTTGAATTTCAATTTTCTGAAACAATGAATCTGACCTGCTAAAAGCCTATGGATTCTTTAGTCCAAGAACCCTAGTCACCTTCTTTAGGAAATTGAAAAAATTGGAAATAATAATTTGTTAATGATTGACGAAGCGGTGTTTTTTTATTTGATTTTTTCTTAATGCGATGGGCCAAGCGAATCAATAATCTTCTCCAAAACGAATTTATTTTTAGCCTCTGTGTATTGGATTCTTAGCGAATTTAAGGAAGAGAAGACAATAAGCTTTTTCTTTTCTCACAACACCCAGGACCATTGGAAACTAGGAGAAAGAAATCTCAAAATAAAGTCTGCGAGCCTTTAATTTGAGTATTTCAATTAAGGGTTCGAGAGCTCTCATTAGAATTCCTACCGATCTGATCTTGGCTCTGATCCCTTGATATTAATTAATACTTTACTGCTAATTTTCAACTTGTGAAGAGCCTTCTAATTTTTTACATCAAGATTCGTTAAGGAGTCGATTGTTTGACAACTTTGATGTGACCTATGGCGCTCAGCGTCATGCCGTGATTCTTACTTTTCCAAAACCAATAATATTAACTCCCTTCCTCTATTTTAGAAACAAGGAGCCAAGGATTTTGCGGTGAAGAAAAGAAGAAAACTCACCGGCATATTTGAGTCCCAAATGATTCTGAAGATTTTCCTTAGTGCTTGCATTAACATTATTTGTATCTAGATCAAAGGCATGGAAGCTCCATCCCTTCCGCAGTGCCTCGACCATGGAAGACATGAAGAACCTGCATGTCTGAAGACCAGAAACCTCTTCCATCCCATCCTTCTCGTACATCAGCATTACTTTTCTCCAGTTGAGCCTGTAATTAAACCACAAAGAAAACCACTGTTTAAGACTCTAACGAACTTGCATAAACAAAAAGGGTTATAGGGTTTATGGTTAGAGTTCGTCATCACTTTTTTAAAACAGATTTTTATGAATAGGTTCAACGATTTCTTAAAAGTAATTTAATTAGAAGGGGAGGGTCTCGGTGGGGTAGGTTTTGGAAAGTAAAAACTTTCTCAATTATTTGAAAATGTTCTTTCCATGTTAATGTCACATCACCACCCTCCATTCCCACTCTCCGCACACCAGGGCCCTATGGATTTAAGAAATTAGTTAATTTTTAATTCTGTCACAGCTTTCCCTTTTTTCTCAGAAGGAAATCTCTCCAGAGACTTGAAAATTAATTGGGTCGGTGAGTGAGAGAAAGTGAGTTGAGCTCTTTGATTTATTAATTTTTGAAAAGGATTCGAGAGAAAAAGGGAATCTGAGTAAATGAAAAATGATTGAGGAAATGACCTTGATTAACTGGAAGTTAATTTGAAAAAGCGACCTCCAAACCATACTCAACTCTAATTAAAGCCCGAAGGAGTCTATTGTAGGTGACAGTGAGAAATCGAGGGAAAGGGTAGGAGGAAATCAATTTTCCCACTGAATCTACACTTTATTAACTTTGCTAAACTTGATGTTTCGATAAGCAGAGATAGAAGATCCGAGATGAAATCGAATCCTTCCAATCTATAGTCCTTGTCTCACCGACTCAAGAGAGAAGTTTTTGACTTTACGCTAATTGGATAATGTTCTTTTGTCCACAAGGCCTCTGCAATAAGTTTCCTCAACCAGCCTGTTCTTCGGTCTCTACTTCAAAGAAAGCTGGGATTCCTTGAAAAAAACTTTATTCCTGCCGACTACCTGGATTTTCTCACTGAAGTGGGAGGAATTTAGAAAAAAACGCTTTTGCTTTATTTTAGCTCATGAGTAATTTTTTTTTCGAAGTTTCAGATTGAAAAAAAAGAAGGCGGCGTTTGCATGACTCAGCAAACAGTTTTTTACAGCGACTTAAGTTTGGTATTTCCGAAAATATCAGTCGGGCTCTAAATTGCTTGAAAAATTGTTTAAACCTGGTAGTTATTGTTTTGCAGTCTTTTGAGTTAAAACCTTGTTGCAAATTAACCCTTGGAAGGTCAGTGACTTTAAAATCTGGGACGGCCACTGATGGTTAAAATACTGTCAAACTTAAAATTCCGTCTACCATAAGGTGAATGTAGCCAATTCAGCTTTTCTATTACTTAAATAGTGAAAATTTAAAAGAACTTTCAACACTCCTAGGCGTCTTTTTGTCAGACGTGACTGGGCATTTCAGTTGCCTGACATGGGGCATAACTTTGCAAATCTAGCATCCTAGTGGAGACAAACTGCGTCCCACCGTTTAACTCCGAAAGCATAAAAAAGCGTAGAGAAATGCTTTCGAGGAATTTAAAGAAAGCTTTAAACTCTTAGGGAAATTTTTCCATCAGAAAATCGTCGAATCTCTAATCCTGTTGACAATTGTCAACATCACTGGCCTTCCGAGGGTTAACCAACCCTTTACAAAATAACGTAGTTGAATTTTAATTACACTTTCACTTTCACATTGCAATTAAATGGGGCATGTGGTTAAATGCTACAAATTATAAATTTCTTCGAAATCCCGACCAACTGGAAGACTTCCTAAAACTGATGCAGCGTTACCGCTTTGAATAGCTATCCTTATTAGGCGTTGAAAAAGGAACGTAGTCGACTTCTCCCCTGTAACAATTGAAATCCTTTCTCCGAGTGTACGAATTAAACTCAAAGCTTCTCTTCCCCAAATTCCACTTGTTTTGGCAGCAACGGGTATGAAAATGAACATGTCCTCTAGGAATTTATATGTTGCATGCTTCTCTGCCTCCGCTTTTTCCGCAACTGACCCTGGATGGTGCATTGTCGAGTTAATGTAGGATGATGCAAATGTGTCCCGGCAGGTGAAGTCCCAAGCTAAGGATTTTCCCCGTGTCCATGGAACCAATGTTAGCTCATCAGGACGCTTGCCGTCGGTAGTGGAACAGCCAGAAGGTTCTCAAGTGCATGGCATTTCGGCTGTTCTAAAAGCGCGCGTTAGAATGTCATTACAAGCAGAATGACGACTGTGCCGGCCTGCGCTCTTTAGACAAGAAAGCCCGTGAATGCCCAGCGCTGACACCTCCTTAATACACTTATGAACTTGAAAAATTTCACTACCAAGTCGAAGAGAACAAGAAACTCGGTAGAATTCATCATCCATAAGTGTACCTAGTGAGGAAGAAGGAATGGTGGAGAGCCAAGCGCTCGCTTGAGGTTGGGTAAAAGCTAGTAACCTGGCCTTATGTATTGGCGCATTCGCGGAGCACAAGAGCGATTTTTGCGCTCGAATATGGAGAGGGTTAGACCAAGCGGATTGATATTTCCACGTTATTTCTGGAGGCAAGTCAATTCCTGCCATTTGCTTCTATAGATCAATGCCAATATCTCTGTTTTCTGAAAAGGATGGAACATGGACAGGAAGAATAGAACATACTAATGACTGGACGCTATAAATGGAAGCTAAATAACAAGGAATAGCCAGATTAACCGCATGATTAATACCGAGCCCTCCAAAGCGCACTGGGAGAGCAGACTAAATCCAAGCCTCATTGCTCAAGTTGCAATTCAGTATTTGCTGCAAAGCGCTTTTGAGCACTTCATCGTATTTTTCAAAATGTTGCCCAAAAATGAAGCTCTTAAATTAAAAAAGGCTGTAATTCAAAGGTTCTTAAGCATATGGATGCCATTGAACTGATTGATTCATAAGTAAAGGAAGATTTTTCTCTGCAAAATTCTAAGCTTGATTTATCAGACTAGCAAGAATTGAAGCTAGAATGATTTGTCACATGGGTGAACATCTTCGCCTTCAAAAAGTGATTTATTATTAAGGCTGGAAAAATTTTTTTTTTCTCAAATATTGAAGTAGTGAGCGTCTTTGAGAATTAAACCAGGAAAAGCGGGGCTAACTTGCTTTTATGGTACCAATAATAAAATATGAGGAAAAGTATAAAGAACTCTACCGTTTGTTCTTTTATATTTCAATTTTCTTTTTTAATCTCCTTTAAGCTTTTCCCACTGACTTAGCGCTATTGGCTCCTCATTACTTAGTTTTTCAGAGTCTGGCTTATACAACTTACTTTTCAAAGTACCGAATGAGGAAGTCCACCATTTCTGTGAACCCGATTCCAGTCCTTGTAGTAAGAAAATATTCAGAATCCTTTGTTGTCTTGGGCAGAGCATAGTCGGCTGTCAGTGCACCTGCAGTAAGGAGGGGTGTGTCCCAAAACTGGAGGAACCGAGCCACTGGAGCTGTTGAAATGACAAAAAAAATTACAGACTGAGAGACACGGACTACCAATATTCAGGATTGGCATAACTTTTTCAGTAAACTAATTTACAGTAATTTTGC
The DNA here is from genome assembly GCA_019776545.1 of Brachystomella parvula. Taxonomy (NCBI): domain Eukaryota; kingdom Metazoa; phylum Arthropoda; class Collembola; order Poduromorpha; family Brachystomellidae; genus Brachystomella; species Brachystomella parvula. The sequence goes on along the minus strand of JABASM010001735.1, from coordinate 7,642 downwards.
TAACAAAAGAATTAATTCGATACTGGAAAGGGGCCCCAAAGTAGAGCAGACGACTTCTATTGTATAGAAAATTCTTAAGAAAAGTCGTACTCACATTTTACTCAATTTCTCTCTCAATGTTTGTAATGTGTTCACGGTGCAGACTAATGAGGTCATTTAATATGCTTGTCCACTAAAATTCTACTCTCGCTGTATCTCTTGGATACTGAAATTTAGACTGAAAGCGAGGTAATTCAATCATAGAAATAGATCAGGATACTACGGTAAGGATATAATCTTTCCTCTTCGGCCACTTCTAACGTTCTATCGAAGCAGAATATAGTCTTTACTTTCTTTTGTCGCATTTCAATCTTGCCCATCTTTGATTTCCATTATGCTTCAATAATTGACTGCTTCTAAGCCATTGCAAGTAGTTTTCCACTCTAGGCTTCTGACAAAGCTTCTGACAAGAGCTCAACAGGTGAAAGTCAGGCAGGGCTTATGAGAGCGGAAGTGAAAGTAAACATTAAAACCGCGCAGTAAAAGATTAAATATCTCTGAGAAGCATTCTGACGTACTTTGGAGTTTACTGAGAATACGGGTATTGAGTTTAAGCAGGCAACATTTTGAGCTTCCGTTTACTCCATCCTGTTTGGTGACAAACAACATGAGAACTAAGAATGGGGCCCTAAAGGCCAGAAGTCTCGAGAACGAATCTTTATTTAAATGGGATGAATTTCTAAGCTAGCAGATTTTCTGCTTTAATTTCTATATGTCACGGGCAGACCTGAGCTGAGCTTTTGACGTCTTTAGCTCGGCTCAGCTCGGATCGCCTTCAGCGCCATTCTGCTGGCTCGGCTTGGGTCGTGGCTTGCGAGCCGCACGTTGCGGTCGTATATGTAAAATACAAACTAAAGTTTTACATCAAATTGAGCCAAACAACAAATTTTTGTTAAACTTAACTAAAGCTTTCTCTTAAGAAAATCCACGAAATCTATACTGGAAGAAGGCTTGTCCCGAAACGTTCAAAATAATTTCTGAATTAAATTTTTAAAAATTTCTGTGCAAGTCCTCACCTTTTTCATTCTCAAATCTATATACTGGTATGTAGTTAACTATGGAAATGGATCCATTATTGGCAATTATAAGTCAACTGTGTCATTCGCGAGACAATATGAACTCGAGCCACTAAAATTAAATGGATTAGACCCCACCGCTGGTAAAAAAATGATTTCGGACGCTGGTTGTCTCCTTCTCTGCCATCAAGTTTCAAGAACTTACACAATTAAATTGCGAATTCATGAGTAGAGAAAGAGAAGAATCTCAAGAATAGAGAGATGCAGATTGTGTAAAAACTCAAGTTTTTGTTTCAAGATACAAGTGGGTTGTGGGTTTCTCCGTTGATGAAATTTTCTTGTGGAATCGTCAAAAACCTGCAACAAATCTGCATCTAGTGAGTAATAGTGAGAGTGAGAAAAAATAGTGAGATGCAGATTCGTTGCAGGTTTTGACGATTTCACAAGGAATTTTCATCAACAGGAAAGTCACTTCATCTTGAAGCAAAAGCTTGAGTAAAGGATAACGCAAGTCGCTTATGGGACTGAGCACCTCCAATGGATTTCGTTGAAACCTGGCTGTAGCATAGTTAGTACTCACCAGTACCTCCATGCGCAGAGCCTAAGTGGGTCATTGACACTAACTAAGTGACCCTTACAGGTCACCAAAAAGTACCTTTACTTCATGGATCCCAAATGATACGCCAATCAAACATGCTTGGTCTCCTGATTCTAGAAATGCATCTAACTTGACACTTTTGGCTTAAAAAATGGCCATCAGAGGTCATTAAATGCTCCGCATAACACTTTGTGATCTGTAGCAGCCATGTTTGAGGTCAGGAGGGTCAAATACGCTATATTTTTGGAATCAGGAGACCAAGCCCTGTCGATTGACGTATCGCTTGTCCGTGACCTCTGGTGACCCCCTAAGGTCTTAAAAGGTCAACGCCCCACCTAGGCCTTGTAAAAAAGTTGGAGGAACCGGTAAGTACTAACCATCCAACCAGGTTTCATTGAAATGCATCGGAGGTGCTCAGTCCCATAAGCGCCTTGCCTTCCACTTTTACTCAATCTGCATCTCTCTAATGTGAAGAACATGATTTTTCAAGAGTTTTGCGCGTCCAGTGCATCACGCTTCCGTGTTCTAATTTTCCGTCTAACGCTAACCGTCCAGCTCACGAGCCAGGGCACTATTGCCATGGCTCGTATTCAGCGAGCTAGTTAAAAGAGCTCCTCTCGGCTTGCAGCTCGGTTCGTTGCCCATTCCTACCAACATCCTTTTCACGAGGATTTGATGCTTCCGAAGCTAGGCCTAAAGGTTCTCAATTAAATTAAGCAAGAAAAACAGTTTACTTAAAACGGGCTATCCCTATTTTATAAATGGGAATATAGATTTCCATAAAAGTCATGGCTAACCCTATGGAAATTGAAAAAAGGTTCAAGGCTATAAAAGATGCCGAGAAAAATGGTAATTGAGTTTGTGATGATGCAGTCGATAAATTTTTAAGTTTCCAGAAGACTGGCTTTCCAAGCGGACGGGCATAATTTGATAGTGGGAATATTGATAAGCCAACCAAGCATTTCTCGAATACTGGAATTTAGTATTCAGATGAGTTTTCTTACCGAGAGCGAGCTCACAGGAGGGTCCGAAGAAGACATCCACAGCATTATTAAACTTGTATCTCATTGCCTCCAATGGTGCAATGATATTTGAACAATTGGAGTCAATGAAGGTGAGGCGAACAGAGTGGTTGCTGAGAATTCCAAGTTCTTTCACTTTCTCAAATCCTAAATGAATTGCAGGGCCGGTTCTTCGAACTGAGGCCATGTACCTTGAGTCGAAGGGAAGGAGCACAGTAACGTTGATCTCATTACGCCTTCCTGGGCTTTCTCTTTCACTTCCGAGGTAAATACGACTTGAAGGAATGCAGTCACCCTCTCCGGTAATCGAGCCATGGATCCCTCCCTCCCTACCAATCCATAAGAAAACTAGGAGTATCAAACTCAAATCACGTCGCGATTGAGGAGACATTCTCCTGCTGGGTTTTCTCATTTCCTTTTCATTTCATTTTGAATTCCTTTCATAATCACTTTCACTGATGTACACAGTAGCCTACTATGCCTCTGGCACCGGTAACATGCTGATCCGACTTCAATTTATGGAAACCACCTGAAAAAAAGGCAAAGTGATTTATTAATGCTGGAAACTTAGAATTCGTAAAAATAACTTGTGGTAAGCAGAAAATGCTTTTTTTTTGCAGAAAGATAGACCTAAAATTTGTGACCCCTTAAAATTACCTCCAATAATTATAGTCATCTGAGTTAGCTGGAAAGAAGCTACCAAAAAGTTCTATGCCATTTGTGCTATTTTCTCGCCCGGAAAATTTTTCAGGCTGAGGATGCATTGGGGTGGTTCAGGATTGGGACATTATTTAAAAATTTGAAAACTCGCAGTTTACAGTATAGACAGTTCAAACATTACTATGCTGGGTCAGAAGTTAAAATTTTAATTTTTATCACTGGCATTAATTTTGAAAAAGATTTTTAAAGAAAAGGGAAATTAAAAATGGTGATTTTCTAGGCGGTGGTAGAGTTTATTTGAACTTATTGAACTGATTTAATTTTTTTACTTTTTTCCTTGATATTTAGTTTAGGAAGAAATAAATAAATTTTTTGTTCCAACACCAAAGTTTCAGGAAAGGAAAGGCAAGAAATCTTTGAGTCGTGTAATACCAGGTGTGACAAGAAGTTAATTTCTGATTTGCTTTTGTCTAAAGCTAGCAAGCATTTTTTGCTATTTTAAACTAAATGCCAAATCTTCAGAAAATGAAAATTTAAATATGAAGCCACTACCGGAAGTTGAAGGACCTTACCCGATTCCTTTGTTTCTCTAGTTTTATCTTGTGGAGTATAAATTCTGATACTCTAATTATTCCTAGGTAACTGCCAAAATTGATCGGTGGGTTAAGTTAGACAATCTATTTTTAAGGAAAGCCATGGAGTCCATGAGACCTTAAATCCATAAACACTCACTCCATCACTCCTCACCCGGTGACTCTGTACAGAACACTTTTCCACAGAGGATTTTGCATCACCTTCCACTGCCTATACTTCCAAACCTTCAATAAAAATTTGTCTCACTATCACTCTCACCAGACGGACTGACCGTGTCTTGGAGGATCCTGCCTTAAGAGTCCTAGTCCTGATTATTTGTTTCATCAAATCAGAAAGTGGAAGGCAATAAAAGAATCAGAGGAGCAGATTGCTCATTTTTGTCAAGGTGAAACAGAGCTAACGCTTCTCATTCTCTCAAAATTAGAGCCTGAAGAGATCAACTTAACAATTTCCACTAATGAAAAATCCGGAATTGTTCACCTCCAGTTCAGAGAGGATGAGAGACTGAGTAAGGCCTAGGAATGGAGGAAGTAGAGCTTGAAACTTTGAAACAATTTATGGGAATTTGATGAGTAAGACGTGAGATAGGAATTTGATAACTGGGATTGATTAGCTGCAATCTATCACCAGGACCCAAACACTTTTGTTACTCTTTTGATTATTATATTTAGCTCTTAATTTAATTTAGGATGGTTTAAAAATTCCGGGACTCCCAGAACTCAAGGTCAACGGCTTCAAAATCTATTGTTAACTTTTCAATTCCTCAGATTTTATTTTTAACAACGAAATTCCTAACCAGAGCACAGCCAGTGACTCTTTGAAAAGCTGATAAGAGATTCAAGTGTTTCTGATTGAAACCAATCAAACACACCTGCCTAGTTTCATTCCGGGATATCAGGAAAAAAAATAACAGCGTTAAAAAATATTGTTAGAACGAGAATCAGGAACGAAAACTTGGGAAATGTAGTTTTGCACTTCAATAGTTTATCAAAAAGCGTCTTAAAATTTTTCCCCCAAAGCTTTAGAAGACTTTAGCTCAAAGATTACAAAATGCATTTGCTTAAACTATTTCTATAGGAAATTGGGTATAAAGCCAAAAGCTAAGCTTTATATATTTTAGGTTTGTTTGTTTAGGAGTCCCTTGGATTTATGTGGCGCATTGATTAGCAGAAGAAAAAATAATGGAAAATGTTGAAAATGAGGATTTGTATTTGTTTGAATAGTTTGAATTTACTGAAAGACGCTATGGGATTTAAGCCAGAAGCTTTTCTTTCGATTAAAAAAATCAGTAGGAATTCCAGTGCAAGCTATGAGTATGATAATAGTTTATCACTTCAAGAACCGTTAAAGTTAATGTGACAGTTTTCAAATTCATAAAGAAAGAAAGTCTCATGCTAAATGCTAATTTTCTGTTCAAAAATAAAAAGCAGATTCCAAGACTATTTTACTCAGAAGAGATCAATGCTCTTTGGTAATTAATTGTAGGAAATAAAATTTACCTTGGTCACTCATAGGTTTTTACCGAGTTGTAGGGTGCTGGCTTCTTCCCTTCCGCTTTAACAAAACTTATGCGTCCGGTACAAGAAGAAAACTGGGACTGAGCATCAGGACCTCACTCCTTTTCTCTTCACTCCTCCTCACTTTCACTCCACGTTTCGCCGCAAGAGAAAATGAGCTAACTCATTAACAAACACTTTCCGCTCTGATTTATTCAACTAAGAAATTCTTTTTCTTCTGGGAGTATTCCTTGACGGTTCCGTGTAAAAATCCCCAATGTCTAAATCCCTAAAACGAAAATCACCAAAATCAAAATCCTCCATGCAAAAATCCCGAATGTGAAAATCCCCGGTGTGAAAATTCCCTATATGTAGAGATCTCCAATGTGAGAATCCTCGACGGCAAAATCCCCAATAGGAAATTCAATCTGAAAATCTCCTATAATGTGAAAATCTCCGATGTGGGAATCCCCAAAGTGAAAATCCCAAAAGCAAAACCCTCAACGTGCGAGAATTCCCAATGTAACGTGAAACGTACAAGTTTGAAGGGACTGTTAAGCTGAAGGACGTCATGCTTTTTACTGTCCAGTGTCACCTTAGCACACAATGACAAGAATCTCTGAAAATGCGACAGCTAAAATTTCTAAAACACTATTACTTAAATCACAGGCGCACCCAATGTGGGCTTGCCTAACTTTTAATTTTCCCACTGGAGATTTTCACATTGGGGATTTTCACCTGTCACCTTTCTAGACCGCATCCTCGATAATGAAATTAGATTTTGGTAGGGAAACAAATGTGTCTTAAAGAGTAAATTATTCAAGGGCCGGCTGGTACAGGGATAAAAGATTTTGCTGCTTGGCGGGTTTGCCCCGTATTGACTTTTTCCTGATAAAACTGGAATCTCTAATTTCTTTTCTAATTTCAGACAAAGTCAGGACAGAGGCAGAGGCTTCAAAGGGGCGAAATGTAAACATAAGCGATTGACTCCTGTTCTAAACTCAATTTCTCTTCTGTAAATAATTGATAAACATCATGAAAGCCATCAGAAAGTGGAGTATGCCTACAGGAGTGGAAAATTCAAAGTGCGAACCACAAAAGGAAGAAAACCGAATGCTAAAGCAACGCCCTAAAGCGCCGTTTTTTCATCAAGATTATCACCATAGTTCAGTGTAGTAGCAAGGCGAGATGCACCTTATCTTCTCGATCCGCTTTCAGTAAAAGTTCTCTACTTCTTCGTTTTAAAATCATTCTTGTGTTCAGCTTCTCTGGTTGTAAAGCTGAAGAGGGAACGGTACAGGATCATGAGAAATTTTTTTGAATTTAGTCTTGATCAATTTAGTACACTCTCCGGAGCAACGACTTATTTTTCCAAAAGCCAATGGTGCCAGCGCTGGTTGTTAGGTTGTTAGGCGAGCGCTGGCGAGTTTGTAAATGTGCTTCATGGGGGTTAAGAGCTGATAAGCGAGGAAATAACAGTTTATGCTTTCTCAATGATTGCTGATGGTGGTTCTCCAACTCTCATAATTTTAGTTTACCCGTAAATAAAACAGAGTTCGGTTATCCACAACTCAACTTGCAAGCACCACACGTACAAAGTCGCTGCCACACCAAAGCGCTCCCACCACTGGCGCCATCCGCTAATCCGCCATCCGCCATCCGCGCTCTAAGCGTCACGACCTAATGCTCTAATCCTTCTGCAGAATAATCTATTTCCCCAAATTTTACATCTGCCGATTGACAACGAAAAGGACTAAAAAATGGTGGTTTCCGTTACTACCCGAACTGATAACGAACACTTACTTAAAATAATAAACCGGGCAAGACGGATGTATGGAATAGCGCGAGAGAACCGGGTATAGCGAGTATACCTGGGGGTATACCTGATACACATGGGGGTATACCGGGTATATACGGGGTCATACCGGGTGTATATGGGGTTATACCGGGTGTGCACGGGGTCATACCGGGTGTAAACGGGGTCATATCGGGTGTATACGGGGTCATACCGGGTGTATACGGGGTCATACAGGGTGTATACCGGGTGTATACGGGGGCATACCGGGTGTATACGGGGTCATACCGGGTGTATACCGGGGCATACCGGGTGTATACCGGGGCATACCGGGTGTATACGGGGGTATACCGGGTGTAACTGGTGTATACGGGGGTATACCGGGTGTAACTGGTGTATACGGAGGTATACCGGGTGTAACT
>JABASM010001734.1:0-13237 GCA_019776545.1 Brachystomella parvula | reverse complement strand
TTTCCAGCTCAGGTTACTCCGGGAAGAATTTTTGAATGTGGGGATGGTAGTAGTGTTCCCGGTATTCCAGGTACGGTAGTCTTAGTTTAGTCTCCTGGGTATTTTATCCTCTGATTCAACTAGAGACTCTAACTCACTTTCTCACCTTTTTTTCTCAAGTCGACTGGAAAAGAGGGAGAAATTTTCCATGTGATGTGTCCAGTAACTCTCCGACCCTAGGCTTTTTTTTTTTCTTCACTCTAAATTCATTCTTCCTTTTCTTTTAAACGTGAATAATGAGGAGAGGAGGGCGTTTGGGAATTAGAATTAGGAAGCGAATGAATTTGTTTCTAGTAGGAGAAAGTTGGTCTGTACTCCTTAGGAGGAAAGTGAAATTGAAGGGAAATGGGATCGATTCTTGGGAGAAAGATTCTTCCTTCACTTTCTACCATCCATTACAAATTGAATTTCTATCTTCCCACGTTCTTCGTCTTCTTCTTCTGGCTTTTGTAAATTCATGGAAAATCTCTTCTTCTTCTTCTACTACTTTTACTTCTACTCAATAATCTTGGGAGTTTTCTTAGGAAGCGCATAGGAGTAATGGTGGTAGTAGTATTAGTAGGGAATTCTACTAGTTTTTCTTCATCTTGTTTTCCTAATTCTCCTAACCTAGAGCACCACGTCTCTCACCATCCTCGTTCTTGCCTTCTATCCACTTGACTTTTAGAACTTTTGCTGTAGCTTTTTATTTACATTCTTGAACTCCGGTACACGTTGCCATTTTGCAGGGCACGGAAAATTAATTGGCATAAAAAAATAGTTTTCTCTTCTGTTATTTTCTTTATTTTTTCTTCTTTTTTGTCTCATTAGTTTCCTGTTTATTTAAGAAAGGAATGAAAATAGAGGGTTCCAGGAAAATTATGGCATATAAAAATACGCCAGCAAATTAGGTTAGGCTAGTACAATTAAATTTTAAAAATATTGTTCAAAATGCTGTCTGCCTTTAGCCAAATTCAAAGTCGCTACTTCATGAAAATTAGTTTTGTGAACTGTAATTATTGTAATTATTGCAGGGTAGCTCTTTATTAATTACTTTTCAAAAATACGGACTACGGGCTAAGAAGGTCAAACTTAACAATAAATGAGACCCATTCATTTTGCCTGAGATTTTTTACAAATTCCAATTGAATTTCAATTGAATCCAAATGCTGAAGGCTTCAAGCGTCCAATCCAACCCAAAGCGTAAAAATAAAACTAGATGTGAGGAAAAATCACCGTGGGAAAAATTGAATTCTCCAGTTAATCCCCTGAATACCTCAAACTAGTTTATAGTAATACTTGATTTCGTAGCTGGTTTTTTTCGCTATTTGGGTTGCTTTCTTTTAAACAATCATCATGATGGAGAAACGGGGAATTTCGAATTTGCTGCGCTACAGTTTTTGGATTAATCCACTATACGTTGTTTCCTTTGTTTGGTTTATTTAAAGAAGTTTATTTTGTTTCTGTATCTCATTGTCGAATGTGTAACACCCCATTAACTTGTTTTTCGTCTCCTAATTTATAATTCAAAGGGATTTGGTTCTTTCTTTTGCAGAATTTTTTTTTTAAAATGAAGCGACTCATGTCGATTGTGTTTGTGAAGCCAAGAAAAAAAGGAAGAGATTTCTAGGTGGATTTCCTTAGGCTTTTTTTCTAGTTTCTTCTTCCGTGTTAAGAATTTGTGTATGTAAGTGGAACGTTGTAAATCCTGGCTGTAGGAGTATATGGAGTTGTCGTGGATTTTTTTTTTGTTCAATTTGGCAGGTTGACAGGTCCATTGTAGTCTTGGGGAGACAGACTTCGATGTCTCTTCTCAAGAGCTCCTATCCTCTAAAACAACTAGACGATTCTCTTCATCTTCATGAATTCGGAATTGTCTCCTCTCAAATAAAATGGAGTGGAACTCCTGTCTTTTTTTTTCTTTGAAAAAAAAAAAGGAATTCCTGAGAGACTCGTCCTACGAAGGAAAGAGGAAATGTCCTCTAGAATTTTTCTTTTCCCAATTAAAAGAGACATGAAGAGGAGAAGGAGGAGAAAGTCGGTAACTTAATAAATAAATAGAAATTGATTCAATTGTAGGGAAGGATTCGAGGAGAGGGCTTTACACGGAAGCAGAGTGACACACCCCAGGAGAAAGCGGTGCCTTTCTTCTCTTATCCCTCACGGAAATTCCTGGTTCACGCCGGAGGTGCCTCTAGTCCCACTAATTTTTTTCGTCATCATGTCAGTTCTCTAGCTCGTGGTAAAGTAAATCCTCGTATAGCGTTCCGATTCAATTTTAAAGATTTTTGCAGATAGTCCTTTCAATGGGTTAGAAAGTGCTGAGTAGAATTTAATGGGGATTTTTTTTAAAAGGTTAAAAATGATTTCAACTGCTTTTGGTGCAAATTAACTTGATCAGACTGGTCGTCTGGCTGGGGAAGTTTTTCTCATAGTATCGTTCGGCAAAATACCGAAGTTATACTGTGAAGTGAGAAAGAAAGCATAGAAAGTTGTAGATAGGGTTAGCAATAGAATCTCTCTAACTGCTCCTAGGTTTAAGTAAATTAACTTATTGTTCTCCTCTACTTTCTCTCATACATGTCCAATCCCTATTCTTCTTCTTTCTTTTTGTGCACATATGGAAACCCCTCCTGGAAAAAGTAGACATATAAAAGAAATGATGGTTTTTCTCATGAAGGAAATCCGTTATTTTCTNCCCTCCTGGAAAAAGTAGACATATAAAAGAAATGATGGTTTTTCTCATGAAGGAAATCCGTTATTTTCTTTTTGGTTCTTTGTATGAAGGTAAAAAAAAGCCTGGTACTTCTCTTGCCGCCGGGTCGTAATGGGATTCTTTTCTTTTGTTCTTCTTTTATTCGTAGTGAAAATAATATTCTTTTACTTCTATTTTTTTTCTTTTGTTTCAGAGCAACAAGGCTTAGGGCTTGTTTCATAAACTTTTAACCGATTGTATATATGTGTGGAGAAAGAGTGAAAGCAAAAAAAAGAAAGCGAGGGTGGGGGTCTCTCCTCTTCTCTCAATCTAATTTCACCTGTTTCATTTTACTTCTCTACCTTTCCGTATAGTATACAAAGGGAAAGGAAGAAGGTTTTGAGCGGAGTTCTTTCCTCGTGTGCCTGACAGAGACAAACTGAGGAGAAAGTGAGGGCATAAATTATGCAAGGGAAAGTTGGAATGGAGCGGGAGCAGCATTTGAAGTTTTGGATTCCCATTATTTGAAAGTGGGTTCTAATGAGCTCCCTTCCTCTAATTAATGGTTTTAATTGGAGCGGAATACCCGTTTTGGGACTATTAGCATCCCACTCACTTAACTACAACATTTACAAGGCATGGGCTCAAACTCAAAATTCGATACGAATGTGGTTTGCGTTTTGGAAAGTTTAGAATTTACCGTAAAGTTTCTGGTAAAGCGAGTATAATTATATAGTAGTCCTGGCACTTTGTAAAACTGGATTCTGTCAATGCTGGGATTTCAAGCGGCCAACCTGTATTTAGTGGCAAGAGAATTTTGTAATTGCCGAATCTCCGAATTCGGTGGGAAATAAGTTTTAGAAAAATTTCATCGCTTTTTTTAAAAGATTTCGTTGCTTGTTTGAAAAGATTTCGTCGCTTAAAAAGAATCTGACCAAGCATTTTGGTGGGTATATTAATATAAGGGTAGCTCGGATTTTTATGGCTTAGAACTCATTTGAAAATGAATTGTCAAATTAATTAGGCCAGAATTCAGAAATATAATTCGTTAAGTAGAAGTCAACTTGACAGGAAGGGACTGTGGACCAAAGCGTATAAATATTTCATGGTGTTGATATGACTAGACTCTGAGACTCCTTCAGAGTCTATTCTAAAGTAGTGGTTGGAATGCTAAAGGACTTGAGTAGCTGAATTTGATACTCAAGCCCTGCACACGAGAGTTGATGGTATTGGAAGTGGTTTTTGGTTTTTGGCAGGAAGACACGGAGCATAGAGGAGAAAAAAGCACTGGAGAAAAGTGTATGTATTAAATATGGATAGGAGAGAAAGTTAGTTCTCATTTTGGGTGAAAGTATGAAATGCCCTGCGGTTTCAATTTCTCTTCTCTTTCCATTCCATTACGATTATGGAGCTCTTCTCCCCTTTTCTCTCTGTCTAGGAAAGGAAGAGAGAGAGAGAGAGTATCTCCATCACCTATTCCTTGCCCTTATTTGACAAGGGTTGAAGAAGGGAGGTTTTATTATATACTATGGCCTCGTATGTGGTTTCTTGAGCTTCTCCTCTAATGATCTCTCTTCTCTTTTCAGATATCACCAAGTTCTATCAGGATTATTCATTAAAATACGGAACTGAGGAGAAGATCACTTAAATTCTTTATTCAGTCAAGAAAACTTCCACTCCGAATTTTCTGAACCAGAAGAAATCAGACAGAATGGCAGAGGATCCGAATGTCACACTCACCATCCGCCTCATCATGCAAGGAAAGGTATGATCCTCAAACAAGGCTTTCAATTTTCATGATACGTCTGGAGTGTGGAGGAGCTGATGGAGGACCTGAGGAGTGAAAGCGAGTAGGAAGTACTTTGTCCGCCCCTCTTCATGAATTCTCTAGTAACTTGTTTACAAATAATGGAAAAAGAAATTTGAGTGAGCTCATGATAGGAAGAGGGGGAGGAAAGGAATTGTTTTTTATCCTCCTCTGGATTTTTTATTCACGAGGAGCGTGAGAGTTTGGGGGCGAGTGAAAGTAAACTTTCACTTGTTCCGTATGTAAAAATAGTTTGGGAGGTAAAAAGTTTATATCAACTGTCAAGTCAGATTATGCGATGGGGAGGAGTGATGGGGATGCTTTTTCTTTTCTCTGGAGAAGATTCAGGAATGAGGTGTGATGGTTTTACAGTTTCTGATTAGGGGCTAGGAAGGATAGGCTTTTTTTTTTTTACTTTTTTTATCTTTAATTTTAAAAAAATGATGTGAGAAAATTACTTGATTTTTCTGAGTGATTGTAATCTTGAACTTTGCCAGGGATTTTCCACATATTGGGGGCGAGGAGTGGTTGAACTCTATTGAGTTCTTCTTTTGTCTGTCGAAATTTAATCAACGTAACTGAGGATTTTGGATTTTGGAATTTAGTAGTGACTAGTAATGGGAAGAGATGTAAGCGGTTTATGAGGAGGAGAAAGCGCATAAAAGTAGAAGTAAATCCTTTTTTTCCTGAGGATTTTTTATTCCAGGAGATTTTTTTTTCTATCTTTCTCCTTGGTCGTATAAAAAAGAGTGGATGGATTTTCTTTTAAATGAATTATGGATCCAGGAGAATTTGAATATGAATTGAATTATTTGAATGGGAAGAGAGGGAGAGGAGAGGCTTGAGTGAAGAGCTTAGAGCGACAACGTAGACTTATGCTAAGTTTTTTTATTGTGTGTTCTTGCTGACTTTCTCCAGTGTAGTGGGTTGGCGGTCTTAGATAAAGATGGTAGTGATAGTAGTGGCTGGTCTGCTGGATAAAGTAGAAAGTCAATAGGGTCTGTCTCTTATTTTTTTAAAAATTGGAAAGGATGCGCAGGGCAGAAATGTTTCTCTTCTACCTGTGCTTTCTCTTTCTTTGTCATTTCTAGTTAGCTCATAGTTGGAAGCTGTCTCAAGTACTCCTCGTCCTAATGGGAATTTAAGAGATGAGGTCCTCCTTTACTTTAATTCTGTATACGTGGTTCCCTCATCCATAACTTTTATGATTCCTCTGCTCCTCCGCCTCGAGGAGAAAATAAATGGGATGACTCCGGCTGAAGAGTTTTCTGAAACTCCATTTCTCATTTTCAGCTAGGGACTGGATGTATGAGTAAAAAGTGGCCGTGGGAGAATTTTCAGGTGAGAGGAAGAAGGAATAACCATTTTTCAATCTTCTTTTTTTTCCATTCTACTGAATTTTCACTTAGGACTTAAGAGACAACTAGACACACGGATATGAGATGCGAATGAAAGTGGTGATGACGTAGGAGTAGGACTAGGTGTCATAGAAAAAAATCATGTAATAATAGTTTGATCCTCATTTGTAGCATGAGTAGATTGATCATCTTTATAGTAGCTACGGCTGAATGCAGCATTTTAGCAAAGAGCTTCGAGAATCCTAAAAATTCTCCACATGTCAAAAAAATTTTGTTTTTAAATTTCATTTCTGACTTTAAGGGTCTGCTCAGGCTAACCCTCAAGTAAGTTAAAGTGCTACGTACTGTCCTACTTTTATTTCCTTTCTCCTCTTCCATCCTCGATTTTATCGGAATTTAAGAAGAAAAGTCATTTGTACTGACATGCACTCAGGAAAAGCAGATCTCTTAAAACTTGAGCTAGGAAACGCCGGCATTAAAAACTTGAATTATTTTCTCCTTCACCTCTCTAGCATTTAAACTTTCTCCATTTTTCAAGAGTACCATACGCCGCATTATAATTTCAGTATGCGTACTGACCTGTCTAAAACTATTCTCTGTGTTTTAAAGTAATCCTATAGAGGTGTGGGGTGTAGTGAAAGCATTCGTTTTTGGCTAAGACATTTTTGGACTTGCCGGATTTTTGATTATTGTCTCTTACCGGAAGTGAGATTTATAAATTTTTCTTTTTTTCGCTTTCACCGTGCCCTCTTGTATTAGTCAATTTTGGAATGGGCTCTCCTTGCAGTGTATCACAGAGAAACTGAATTTAATTTAATTTAAGTCATAAAATTAAAACCGACGATGGGAGGAAATGGAATTCCTTTTGAGTAATAAACTATTTCTTCGAAATTTGAAGAAGAAAGTGTTGAGAAGCTGCGTCTAATTATTCCAATTATGGTTTCATACCTCAATACTCTTCGTCATCATGGCTCACTTTACCCACAATTCATTTTGAATGAAGAAAGTGAAAGTGAAGATGAGAAATGGAGAGAGAGGAGAATGGATAAAAGAAACTGTTGATTATTTCTCCTCCGTTTTCTTAGAAAAAGGAAATGTGGAAGGAAAGAAGAAAAAATTCTTTCCTTTGATTTCTCTCCACATTCGATTCCTTACTCTTTCCACTCATTTTCCTTTCTCTCTCTCTTTTCTCCTAGAAAGTATAGCTTAGGTAGCTCGGCTAGGTAGCTTTCTATATACCACCTGTACGTTGTTGCCTAATCTTTTTTTTCTTATCCTTCCTCCTGATTGGTCAGGAAGGAAAGAAAGAAAAGGAAAATGGATATTGAGACGGATTGACCAGGGAGGAAAAAAAAATTGGAGGAAAAACTTGGATTTTTTTTTCTCTTCTGATTCTGGTTCTCTAGTTATTGTGTTGAGGAGAAATTCCTTGGAGAGAGAGCGGAAGTTGAGAAAAGTGGAAAGTAGCACTAGAACCTGAACTAAGTGTGAGTTTGAGTTGGTTTTATGGCCTAGGAGCCTCCTGTTGAGTCTTAATCGTCCTAAGCTCTAGAATGTCTTCGTCAAGGGCTAAGGCAGTGGTGAAAGTGAGTATGGTGCGGCTTGAACCTTATCCTATAGTGTCTGGGCTAGAGGATTCTGTGGTTAGGTGGAGGAGAGATGAATGTGTGGTAGAGTCTTATATCTCCTCAAATGATGATTGGATTTCCATCCCTATTTGGTTCCACATTCAAGTCATCATTGGCTTGGATTTCACAAAGACTCTTCACTTTTCTTTCCCGTACTTTCCAGGGGATTTTAAGCTTTTTTTTAAAGGAAATTCAAAGAAAAAACAAAACCTTATTTTTCCGGTTTTTGTTTTTTGTTTCCTTTTTTCTTGATTTTTATTTCAGACTTGATTCCGTTGGATCTAGATTTTTGCTTTCTTCGTAGAGGGCGTGTCCAGGGCACTTGCAGCCGTAGCTCACAATTTCTTAGTTGGT
Source organism: Brachystomella parvula (assembly GCA_019776545.1). Classification (NCBI taxonomy): domain Eukaryota; kingdom Metazoa; phylum Arthropoda; class Collembola; order Poduromorpha; family Brachystomellidae; genus Brachystomella; species Brachystomella parvula. The sequence goes on along the minus strand of JABASM010001734.1, from coordinate 5,377 downwards.
TGTGTTCAATTGTCTGCGGTGTAATGAGATTTAGAGACACTTTTCTATTTTGTTTTCTTTTTTTTTTGGAGAAAGTTTTTTCTTTTAAAAAAATTGTAAGCGATCCGATCCCCTGTGTTTTGTTTTTCCTCAAATTTCAAAGACTTTAGAAGGCACTTTAAAAGAGTCCACGTGAGGTTGAGATCAATTGCTTTTTACTTAGGGAATTGTGATGACGATGGGAGTGGGAAGGCTCTAGGGAGAATGGGTTGTGCGGTGATGGTGGCTTATGGCTCATTCATTACATCTCCCAGTGGAGAACTTTCTTATCAATTTCATTCTTCCCAGATACATTTTATAGACCTTAATGGACTCAGCCATCAAGTCTCTCTTTTCCTAATAGCTTCAACTGGGCTGAGCACATCACCAGCTCCCAGGTGTTCCCTGGAACTGGAACTTAAAAAAGGAAAACGATCCGGATTATTTCCTCCAAGGATTTCCTAACAGTTTAAGCGAATTCCTCGTAATTGAGTACTAAAATTTCTGAGCTCTTCTCAGTTACAGTAATTTCTGGACATATGAGCATTTTCCTGCCCTGGGAAATTTAGAAGAGAAAGCTGAGTTTTTTATTTTATTTTTTTCAGGAAGTGGGAAGCATAATTGGAAAGAAGGGAGAAATTGTGAAGAAGTTTCGAGAAGAGGTAAGCTCCATCCTGCTCTGTCTCCAGAGGGAGGCAATTGGAGATTCTTGCTAAGTGACTGGGTGGACCAGTGGTTTGAATTTTCTTGTCCCTTGTTAGAGTGGTGCCCGAATTAACATTAGCGACGGTAGCTCACCCGAGAGGATCGTCACGATCACCGGAAACACGTCTGGGATTATCAAGGCTTTCGATCTCATTTGTAGGAAACTGGAAGAAGTTTACGTAAGTGTAAGTCCCACCACAACTCAAACAGAAACAAAAGAGGATTTAAGTAGAGTTTCCTTTATTTTCTGTTTTTTTTTCTTGTTTTATTTTCTTGTAGCAGAACATGTCGAAGTCGGATAACATCCCAAAACCCCCTATTACGCTCCGGCTCATCGTTCCAGCCTCCCAATGTGGCTCACTAATTGGGAAAGGTGGATCCAAAATCCGGGAAATCCGTGAAGTGACTGGGGCTTCAATCCAAGTCGCCTCTGAAATGTTACCCAACTCCACTGAAAGGGCTGTGACGATAAGTGGGATGAGTGATGCCATAACTAAATGTATCTACCATATCTGCGTCATCATGCTCGAGGTATGCTTTGACATTTTGAGGTATTACACTCTGAGACACATTGAGGTTGAGAGTGAGCGTTTCTAATTTCCAGAGCCCACCGAAGGGTGGTACGATCCCATACAGACCACGTCCTGGACCCAGCGGACCCAATATGATGATGGGGAACAGTACAGGGACTGGCTATGGGATTCAAGGGAATTACGGAATTCCAGCTGAGGTAATAATGAAATTCCAATTTCCTGGTTTTACAAGACTTCTCAAAATGTCGGTACTAGAGGAGATTGAGTGTTTTTTTTTCTTCTTTTTATGTAGCAAATGGGGAAGATGGGTGGTTCTCAGTTGGCGGGACTGGCGGCTCTAGGCTTAGGCGGAATGGGAGGAGGAGCAACTGCAGGACCCGTAAATCCAGCAGGTAGGAGAATCCAGAAACTGGAACTTATACGACTTTAAAATGCGGTTTGCTTTGAGTGGCTCGACATATAAGACTTTTCTTTTTTATGGAAATCTTTATGGGTAGAAGTGAGTGGCTCATAAATAAAGGAGAGAGAATGGGAATGAGCGTATTTGATTAGACGGATTTTTCTAGTACTTGAACCCCATGATCTCTTTTTTGAAGTTATGAGCCGCAACCTTCAGCAGATTTCAACAAAATTGGATTTCTGGACTGAAAAGATTCTTTTCTTGATTTTTATGATTATAGCTCCACTTGCAGCACTTGCTGCACTTGCCGGAAGTCAGCTTCGTACTGGGGCAAATCGACAGCAGCCCACACAGCAGAATAACCACGTCCAGCAGGAGATGACGGTCCCCAATGAGCTCATAGGTTGCGTCATTGGGAAAGGGGGGACCAAAATTGCTGAAATTCGGTAAGCACGAAAATTGGAAAATTATTTTAAAAATGAAAAACAAATCCTCAACATAATTTTTTCTTGTTTTTTTAAATAGGCAAATTAGCGGAGCTATGATTCGAATTAGTAACTCAGAAGAGTTACGTGAAGGATGTACTGATCGTGTCATAACTATCACGGGTAACCCTGATTCCGTGGCTTTGGCTCAATACTTGATCAACATGAGGTAAGTGGAAAAATGGAGTTTGGAGTACAAGATCTGACTAATTCGTAGACGATGGTTCCCGTACCTAAAACCACGCTTCTGCTCCTATGACTTTTGATTGATAATAAGCCTTAATCCTTGAAATTGCTTCCTTAATATTTTACACAACTGATCTCTTTCCTTCTTCCTCTTCTCCTCCAGTGTGGAATTACAAAAGGCGAATTTGGAGAGTCAGAAGGTTGATGGGAGTAGTCCGACCGGGGGTGGTGGTGGAGCTGTGAATGTAGTAGGCAGCGGAAATTTGCCACCCCTGGCGAAGCTCCTAACAAATCCAATCCTCAGTCACCTTGGATCCCTTGGGAACATTGGAGGGCTCAATGAGCTCTTATCCACGGCCAACCTTCCCCACCAGTCATCCCCTCACGCCATCCAAACCACCGGCGTCCACAGACGTTCACACCAAAACACAACCTCCTTCCTACCAAAAATCAAACAATCCGGATCTCCTCCTCCTAATAAAACAAAGAACGAAAGGAACAAGTTTGCTCCTTACTAAATTAGAATCACAGGCTTAAAAACCAAAGAAATCCTCCTGGCTGGATCAATCCCTGTAAATATACTAGTAGGTGACGACGAAGAAATAAGTAGAAATTGACGTATGAAAAAAATTAGGTGATTAAAAAATGAACTTGGAGTTCATGCAATTTAGAGTTCAAAAAAATAATAGGGTTCTCTATCATCCCTTTTCTCTCCGTGTTTGACTAGGGGTGGAGCTAATGGTTCTACTGAAAATATTCTTTAGGTAGGGAAATAGGGCAAATTTTTTTTCGTAGTCTCCTAGTACTGTAAATGAAGTCGAAAGAAATAACGATAATTTTTGTTTTCTTTTTGGGAATTTTTCAGTAGAGACTGTTAGCCAAGAACTCCAAAATTTTCAAAGCTCTGTGTGTCACCCTTCTTAGGATTTCTAGTAGTTTAGCTGTAGTTGACTCTCCTTTTTCTTGTTATGAATTTCCTTCTCTTGATTAAAGGAAAAAAGTCACAAATAAAAAAGACATGCGCATTGACCTCTGCGACCCTATATACTTGATTCTCCTCACCTGCGCCACCCGCGCTGCTTCAATTCTACTTCCTCCAATGAGAATCCTTCGTTCAGCCTGCCCCGAGTCTCCTTAATGGATCCATTGGATTTACCTCCTCAGATTCCTTATACTCTGGACTTCCTTGCCTCACTCTCCTCATTGGGGACTCCAAAGCCACCAATGAGAAACCAATCTCTTACTCTCTCATAATCCAAAATGCTTGCAACCACTTCCTCCATCCCAACTCTCGTAAGCCCTTTTATTCTTATTAATTACTCAAAAGGTATCCTTGAAGGAAAGAGGTATATAGGCTTTTAATCAAAAACTTTTGGAATGATGATGAAAATGAAGCTGGCTGAGAAAGTGATGAAAAGAAAGGAAGAGAAAAAAAGTTTTGTTTACTTTCTCTCATTTATTCTCAAAAATTCTTTAGACAAAGCTGAGAACTCAAACGAGGTTTTTGTCTGGTTCGTTGGTAGAGGTGAAAGTTTATTTTATGGTGATTGTATTCTCTTCAGAAAATAATTTGGAGGAAAACTGAATTAATCTTTCCTTACCTTCTTGGAAGTGAAGGGTATTAAGAGGGGAGTAAATAAAAGAGAAAATACTGCGGTTTAGATAAGAAGAAAGGAAAAAAAGTTTAGAAAATCTTGATGTTGAAAGTCTGGAAGAGAAAGTTGATCTCAGAGTGTTTTGTGAAAATTAGAAGAAAAAAAAAAGTTAATGTGAAGTTAGAATCTGAAAGTTTACATTCATATTGCTCAGCCTTTTAAAATTCTATTGAATTCTTCAATCTTTGTAATTCTTTGTTTAATTTTGAATTTCTTGATTTCCATAGGCTGGCAATGGAGACGGCTACACTGGCAGGAGGCGGACTTGTTTTTCCAAATGGGACCGTGAGCGGACCGAGTCCTGGTGGATTCTACATCACTGCCCCAAGTCCAATCCTAAGAGCCCCCATACACTAATCATGAACCTAGTCAAGATGAAATGAGGAGTGATAGGGCCTATACTTCACAAATCCGCAATTATCAGCAACATCATCATCATCAAAATATTCATCATTATGTACTCTGAGTGTAAATCTTACTAATTCGTTAAGGACTGACGGAAGGACCTAAAGGACTTGAAATGGGTCTCATCTCAGTAGGCTCTTAAATGCTATATACTTTGAGCATGGATTTATACAATTATACATTCTGGTCAATTTTTAATTTTAATTATTATTATACTTTCACCATCGGACTATTATACTCCAGTATCCTTATGTTCCCTCTTTTTTATATACGCTGATTGAGTCAGGGACGAGGTTACTCTGCATGTATAACTATATTCGAGATTATTTCGTGTGGAAATTTTGATTTATTGTATAAGATAATATTTATTTTTTCTTTGAATGAAGGGATGAGCCTGTGTATTATTGAGCAGAGAAATGATTATTAATACCAAGCAATAAGTTCCTCATTTTCATTTTATTGGTCGTCACGTTAATTGATTTGACGGAATACTTGTGTGTGCAATGTATGGATGGGTGTCTTCTGTTTCTTACTTGTGGATTTTTTGGTGGAAGTGTTGATTAGACTGCTCCTGACGCTTTTTTTGGTTTTTTGTATAATCTTTCAGAAAACTCGGGATTTTATAAAACTAAATTCAAAAGGAAAATGGAAATTTTGAAATTTCAGCCGATTTTACGGGAAGTCTTCAATTTGGGTTTCTAATTTATTTTTTCTAAAAGAAAGAGGGCATGCATACGCAGTTTTATGATGTTTCCTCATTTAATTTCCTTTTTTTTATTCAATATTATTTTGTTTTTCAGAGATATTTTCCTCGACTTTCCTTTTATCTTTCTTCGAGTGGCTTAAAGGAGTTAATCTACAAACTTGATAAAATTAACTTTGAGAAAAAGCTTTTCAAAATCCTGAGTTCAGCACGCATACCATCTTTTATTTTCATTAAAATGGAAATTCTGATTATTTTGGGAGACAGGAGGGGGAAAATCAACAGTC
>JABASM010001733.1:0-13244 GCA_019776545.1 Brachystomella parvula | reverse complement strand
GCTGGTAATTGGGCAAAGGTTTCGAATACAGTGACCTCGGTAGGAAATAGAGCTGAATCAGTTTCGCCTTGATTTTTGAGTTGGCTTGATTTTTTTAGCTGAGGTAAAGGCGCAGGAAGTGGAGATCTAGCCTAGTTATTGATTTGACCTTTGACCTGACCTCTTCTGTGCTCGCACGGGTACGTCAGGCTAGTGCAGCAAAATAAAACATGCCATATCATACCAAGCAGTTTACCATTCTTGGAACACTGCATACTTTGTGCTAAACTTGGCATCCCTGCCTGCCGTATTACAGCTGTTGCCGGTGGCGTCTGCTGCTTTATCCAAGAACCAACACAAACATCCCATGGTCGAAAGGACACCGCCGCAGTAACATTACAAAAGGTACGCCTCCTAAAATCAGCTCAAAATTCATCCGATTTTGCTGAAATTTTGCAGGGTGATAGCTTAGAATATTGTCTATCGGTTGACTTGTCAAACTTGACCTTTGACCTTGAAAGGTCCTCAAATGTCAACAGCATCATTTGGGGCTTTGAGGTGTCCATGGAATACTTATTTCACGCTTAATCCAAAACTCAAATGACTTTTAAATTTTGCGGGATTTTGGCGCAATTTTGGCGCAATTTTGCCGTAAATTCAGCCAAACTTTGGCGCAAAAACGGCGTGAATTTGGCGCAATTTTTAAAAATCATTTGATTTTTGAATTCAGCTTGAAATAAGCTTTTCAGGAACACTTCACAAGCCCCAAAAGCTGCTGTTGACATATGATGACATTTCGAAGTCAAAGTTCAAGTTTACCAACATGTCAACTGATTGAGAATGTTCTAAGCCATCACCCTGCAAAATTTGAGCAAAATCGGATGAACTTTAAGCTGATCTTAGCACGCGCACCTTTTGTAACGTTACTGCGGTGGTGACCTTTTTGCTTTTCCGAGGAAGCAATAAATAAAGTTTAACGACAGGGTAAAAGGTAAAGTAAAGAATAATTTTCGATAATCCCAAATACTATTTTATTATTGACTTTAAAGGTTTTTGTTGCTAATTGTTGAAATAGTGGTTTATAACCACTTAAAAACTGTTAAGTTTATGGGTGTATAACTAAAGTTCCGAGGTTAGTTTGGCAGAGTTTTAAGAAGGCTAAGGTAACGTCGTGAAAAAGGCCTTAGTGGTTTACTGAAGGGAAATATGATGCGGGTAAAGGTAAACTACACTGCAGATGATTAGCATATTCCTTAAATAGTTTTAACTGAAATAATTCACTAGGGAGAAGAAATACCGAATATTTTATTTCAACAGCGAAGCAAAATCACTGAGCCATTCCTCTTCGCTAATTCTTCCGTCGCTGTTTGCATCAGTACCTTGAAACCAATTCTTGACAACGTATTCCGGTGCGCCTGCCCCCAGCTTATCTGGAGAGTATTCTTCGTACGATAAGAAGCCATCCTTATCCTTATCCCTACGGTCAAACATTTGGAAAACGAATTTCTTAAAATCGCTGAATTTGTCACTGCCTTCCCTCTCTTTAGCCCATGAGCCAAAAAACAGAGCAAAAATAAGCGTCACGGTGAGATAACAGAAAAGGTTCCTCATTTTTGTCAGAGTCTTGCTTCTTACTGAAAGGTGACGGTTGGAGGGCGACAAATACAGCCGAGTTAATTATGATCGTTTACGCCAATTATTCTTCGGATCAGGTTAATTTAATCTAGTGGTGGAACACACTTACGTCACCACAAGTGTGGTCACTACAGTCTCCAAAAGACTCGGGCACAATAGCATTATGAAAGGGCTGAAAGGACTTTCTAACAACTTGCCTCAACGCAAGGGTTTTGGCGGGAGGAAATTTATTAATTTTGGCTAAAAATCCCAAAACAAATTTTACACCTCAGTAGAGTAAAACGGTTTTATGCTCTCAGCACAAAAATTCATCTGCATCAAGTGCACACTAGCAATACATGGTTTCTTGACCCACGACTCACTAATAATTTCCAAAAAGATAAAATAATCGGTCACTTATTGTAGCATAATTATTTGAAAAAACCCTTTTGAAGCCTTTATATTTCCAAAATATTTATGTTCGGGCGGAATATTTATAAAACCACATCATTTAAGCTCGTGTTTATGTTTAATATGTTTTGGATTTACAGTAGCTTTTACTTCATGCTCATTAAATTTTTTAGAACCGAAGAAAGATTGCTCGAAATTACGGAAGGGTAATGGGTATACTACTATGAAAGGTTAATTCACGAAGTCAGCAGTTAAATTCTAGTGAAATTTTAAATTAACTTGGTTTAGTTAATTAGTGTAAATGATCCTAATTAATTCAAATTGTAGAAAGTACGTAGCCTTAATCCTCATGCCACCTCCTTTCAGTAATAAAATAAGACTCTGACAAAAAAATGAGGAACCTTTTCTGTTATCTTGCCTTGACGGTTATTTTTCCTCTCTTTTTTGGCTCATGGGCTAAAGAGAGAGAAGGTAGTGGAAAATTCAGCGATTATAAGAAATTTGTGCTCGCTGACTTTGACTCCATGGACAAGGATAAGGATAACGTATTATCGTACGCAGAGTACTCTCCAAATCGGCTGAGGGCAGGTGCACCGGACTACGTTGTAAGGAAATGGTTCCAAGGATCTGACACAAACAATGATGGAAGAATAAGCGAAGAGGAATGGCTTAGAAACTATTCTGTTTGAATAAAACATCACCCATTTCTTTTATTACACAACTTACGAGGAAATTTGTTTTTAGTCTTACGGGATTCCCTTCAAGCGTTAGCGGTCGTAAGCCAATAGTACCAAACTCGGAGACTAAAAGCCCGCACTCCCCGCACTCCCCAAAAACCCCTCTCTGGTACCAGATACTTCAAAAGCTTTAATGTTTATCATATGCGTATAGTATGGAGAATAAAAATTGCTTCCAATTGAAGACTGTCCAAAAACTAGAGGCATTGCTTTAAAGCGAAAGAGATATGGGTTATGCTTTGGGAAAATTTAACGTTTGAACAGTTTAGAATGTTCCACTTTTCGGGTATATGTGGAAAAGGGGTCGTCCAGTCACCATTGAACTGAAACTATAACAGCCAAAAAACCGAGAAAAAATTTTTGTCAGTTTTTAAAGGGCGTATTTTAAATTTTTGACTGCAGTCTCAAAATTATGCGGTCAAGGGTCATTGTGCCTGGTTTCAAAACCTATTTGAAAAGGCAAACTTAGGGAGTTTACTTTTTCAAATATCTCAAAGCGTTGATTCTTATCCCTCGTCCCAACTTCGCTTCCCATGAAGTGGTTTTGCACAAGAATATCTTGAAAACTCTCAGGTTGACTTTAGCTATCAGGATTTCGAAGTATTTTTAACAATTCACGCTCAACGGTGATCAAACCTGGTTTTTCAAGCTGCACCGCCTGGGTCCTGGAAGCAGTTTCCCCCACAAAAATAAAACCATTTTACATAAGCACCACCACCCCTTTTTCTCAGTTCATCGTGTAAAAGTTGTTAAGAATAAATTGAGGCAATTAATTTCCTTGATTTATTTAATTTCCGTCCAAGCTGAATTTGTTTAGAAGCAAATAAAGGTTCGTAAGAAATGTACAAAAAAATGATTGATGGGAACTGGGAAATAATTTACAAGTTTTCGGCAGACGGATTCCTAGACTCCCTTCCAGGAAGCAGAGAGCCTGTTTCTAAACTCCAGCCCCTGGAGTCTCACAGATGAGACTGACCAATGAAATGCAATGCTCGTCGTTCAAACCATAAGGGGCCGTTGGATCAATGTCCGGGATTTTCAAGTCAACGCAAGTCTCTGGAACGTTTCCAAAAGAAGGATTGTAGTCGTCTGCTGGCTGTCCTACATTCCAAAATCCCACGTCAATTGGAACGATTCCATTGTAGAACCAGTACTGCCCCTCTCCTCTTGTACTACCAGGAATCAGATCCGTACCTGCTGTCCAAAAAGCTGCGCCTGAAAATTAGGAATAAAAATTTTGCAATTATAGTTCAAATTTCTTGTATACTTTTTTTCGTAATTCTCGACAATTTCAGTGTAATGAATTAGGTGATTTCAGAAAAAGAGGAAACTGAGCCTCACCAAAATAAAATTAATTCTGATCTCAATTTTTTCTCATTCTCAAAAATCATGTGAAAAATTTTTAACTTGCTCAGCTTATAAGGGAAATTAAGGAATCGATACTGTTTGCGTACAAAACTCACAGAGACAAGAAAAAATTCGGTTTCTAATTTTGGATGTGAAATATACTCGTGGTCTGGGAATAGAGGCATGAGCGTTTGCAGCCAAAAAAGCTATGCTTTCTTTAATTTTTTTTTAAATATTATTATCCACTTTGATAACGCGTCTTGTTAGAAACAGAAATTGGCTTACGATTGTATCTTGTTGGTAACCCAGCTACAAAATCCTTAAGTTTACTTTGTAAGAAATTCAATTCTGCCAGAGTTTCAACTGACACGAGTCTCGTAGCTGGACTTTTAGCTTCGCACCAGATTTTTGAATCTTGGAGATTACGCTGAAATACAAGTAACCAACGGTCAAAAGTTATTTATTCACATAATATTTTACTAATAAGAATTTTGATTTACCGGTGGGTAGGTATTGACGAGATACGTGTGACCACCATAAGTCCAAGTAGCAGTGACTGGGATTATTCGCTCGGCAGCTACAGAAATAAATCAATCGAATCTGTATTTCATTCTTCCGAAAATCTCTATATTTTTTTTTCTCAAGCTCGTTTTCTTACCTTGGATTTCTTCAGCCGTTGGTTCGAAAGTTTTTTCACTGCTAGCAACACTTGTAGCTAAGACGAAGATAGCAAGGAAGGAAATATAAACGGCCATTTTCTTTTTTGAAAACTCTAGTAAGTTTGCAATGGCTTGTTGACTCTTCCCGTTCCTAACTTCGAATGGACAAATAAATTTTCTGAGGGGGTTAAAAAAAGGATTTACAAATCAAGGTCCAAATGTCAGGCCACCCGTTCAAAAATAAATTAAAAAGTGGACGAGTAAAGTATTTTTAGTCAGTAAAAATAACATGTTTCAAAAGAATGCATTGTTTAAGGATAAGTAGACGCCACCAACCAAGGGGTGAGTTATTTTAAGAAAGTAAGGGTACAGTTTAAGTACAGAAAAAAGAATTCACTCTGAATTCTTTGGGAAAAAAATTAACTCTGAGAGTTGTTTGGAAAATAGGAAGAATCCAATCAGATTATTACAGGTCCTGCCCTAATTTTTCAGTAGCTAAAAAGAAGTCGACAGATAAAAACCAATATTGGAGCAAGAAAATGAAAATTTGACATGTCAATTGGAATACATCAATGCAAATAATAATGCCGTTCCTTGTTCCTTGGAAATATCCGTTAGGTGCTGAAATGGAGAGTCATATTGAGCCATGCTGACTTTAAGAGTCATTTTTAAATTTAGGTCGAATCCGACGTAAAAGTGTGAATTCGACCCGAATGCCGTGCCAATGTCGTAGAAATTCAAAAGGCATTCCATTTTTGAATTCTGCATGAGATAAGCTTTCCAGCGACACCTCACAAGCCCTGAAGCTGATGGTGACCTCGGGTGACCTTCTTGGGTTCAAAGATTAAGTCTGACGTGTCAACTGACAGATATTGTTCTAAACTGTCACCCTGCAAAATTTGAGCGAAATCGGAAGAGCTGTAGGTCGATTTTCACTTGCGCAAGTTTAATAATGTTAACGCAGCTTGTCCTTTGGTCCACAAAGGTTTCTCACATTAACAAAATGTTGTATAATTAAAAAAGCTAAAAAAAACAAACAAGGTAGCCTGGGTAAAGTGTGACAAGTTAAATATTAAATATTTTTCAATAATCCTTAAATATTTTCAAATAAATTCAAAAAACCTTTAGTTAAAAATATCTTGATGTTTAAAGTATGGTGTTAAATACTAGCTAAAAGATATTTTTAAAAATATTTATTTGTTCATTTAACTTTAAACGACAGGAAACCTTGAACTGTTTCCGGCCTTACCTTGGCACTCATACCCGTAAGGTGTACGGTGATGTATAAAGGGGGTTAGAGTTACAGGGCAAGTGTTAAATTTATCCTTGAGTTCCTTATTTATATTTAACGCATTATTAATAGCGCAAGCTATTTATGCAAATGCTGATGTTAGTCTGTCCGGCCGTCCGGCCTTCCGCAGCACGATTATCTCAGCAACTACTGAACGGATTCACATGAAACTTTGCATGAGAGTCCTCCTCGGTCCCCAGATGATTAATATATAAGTCTTATAGCGATCGGTGAAGTTTAGTAAAATTTAGATTTTTCGCTCATATGTGTATATTGGCTTATGGTACATATGTGCTTATGGGCCTGATATTCCATCATATACACCCGCTATACTTCATATACCTCACCTATAGTAGTGAGTTTTCTCTATAATTTAGTTCAATGGTATCAGGTAAAATGATTATAATCAGCGATCGATTATTTTTTGGAAAATTATAACACGAAATCTGAGTGTTCTGAATGAAATTGATTCGATTTTTTCTTTAATTTATTCTCACAGTTTAAGCGTTAGTACCGTCCACCCTGACATGTTTTGGTCGAAAATTCCAGCTGAGATGCCCGCTTAAAAGGGACTACCATGACATAGCTACCTTGACATGGCTACCTTGACATGGCTACCTTGACATGACCCTGACATGGGCACTCCACATCACTATCTTCACATGGGCAAGTCATGATGTGCATGTCAAGGTGGACATGTCAGAGTGGACATGTCAGAGTGGGCATGTCAGAGTGGGCATGTCAGAGTGGACATGTCAGAGTAGACATGTCGGAGTAGACGTGTCACGCTGTGCATGTCAGATTGGACATGTCAGGGCAGACATGTCAGGTGGTCGGACACGGTCACCCTATGACCTTGACATAGCAATCCTCATGTGACCACCCAGGCATGGATACTCAAGAATTAATGCCCTGACACGCCTACACGCAAAATCCCCGAAATAATTTGGACATTCAAGGTGTTAAGCCAGTTTGAGCTATGAAAAAATTAAATTAACTTGAATTTGAGCACTAATTTAGATCACGATTTTCCAAAAATAATTGACCCTGGTTAATAATCTTTTTAACTTAAATCCCTAATAAGTTTGAAAACTATTTGCAGACTTATTTGGATTAATAAACTAGAAACTAATGGTTTTTCAAGACCTCTCCTATATGAATGAAGAGTGAAAACTCCGCGTAAAACGCGCCCTCTACCAGAAGGGTTCTCTCAAATCTCGGCTTCACATCTTAACATTGGGATGACTCGGCCTTGAGTAATCAATGTAGGCCTAGACCTCACACATCTCATATTCTTCTTTTCTCTTTTATATCTCATATATATCATACTCGCGCTATTTCGTACACCCGTTTGTACGGTTTATTTATATTTAATGCATTATTAAAGTAAAAGAGGTGGATTCATTCACCATAATTTGCCTTTCCGATACCCAATCTGTATGGATGACGGTTATTTGAAAGTAAGAAGCATAAATGCGATGCCTTTTACCAGCCGGTTAAGAAGTGTTAGTTTAGCTCGTCCTTCCATGAAGTAGTACGCGCCTATTCTGTATTTCAAGGTTGGAATCGATTTCAAAGTTAGTTGAATCGTCATCTCTGTTTTCGGAGATGACACCAAACTCCTATCCATGTTGCGATGAAATTTAGATGAGATATTGTACACTTCAGACATAATGAGGGAGGCTGGGATGAGAAGAGCGGACGCAATAAGCAAATAGTTCAAGAGAACTATGAAAATCAGAATATGAATCGATGACCTCAGGCGGACAGCGCATCCAGCAGCGATCATGACAACCCCGATAATCAATAATTTTAGGCCAGGAAGGAATTGAGACCCGAATGCTGTGTTATGTAAACTGGTCAACAGTTGCATGGACCTATAGAGCTTTAGACAGGTTTCTTGGTCCCTGTGGTACGGCCACTTAATGCTGCAATTAAAAAAGTTCAAAGGATAAGTAGTCCGCTAGCTCACGTCACTCGCGCGTAAACGTGGCTTGACCTCTCTGTAGTAAGAACCTCCCCATTAACTCTTCATAATTACGGTGTCACAGAACTTTCTTTGAATGGTAGAGTGTATATACAAAAAAGCTACGTTGACACGTGTGACCCTCAAGCTAGTTTTTTAAAAATACTTCAATTTTAAATGGTTGCCATGCTATAATTTTAACGACCAGTAGTGCTTCCTAATGAAGGCTATTTTAAAAACCTATGCAAGCATAACATTCAAGGGGCCCGACCTGGTATATTGCCTATAAAAAATTTTTTATTGATTAATTTTTATTGATTATTGAGAATTTGGAAAACGTATTTGAATTTAAAAGTTTTCTGTCTGTCCGTGAACACGAGTTATATTCGAAAATGGAAAGTTCCCAGCAACCTCAATGATCATTTGGTCACAAATGCGTTAAAGCGGGCTTCACTGGCTACGACACGCGTATAAAAACCTAACATTTTCAACAGGGTGTCCGTGGTTTAAGTCTCGGTCACAAACGTGTTAATGAAGGGTTCACTGGCTACGACATCCCTAAAAAACCTAACATTTTCAACAAGGTATCCGTGATATCAGTCCCGGTCACAAATGCGTTAACGTTAATTCGGGCTTCACTGGCTACTACATCCGTATAAAAACCTAACATTTTCAACATGATCTAACGATTCCAATGACATTAATAATCCCAATGACAGTAATAATCCCAATGATCCTAATAATCCCAATGACAGTAATAATCCCAATGACATTAATAATCCCAATGACAGGAATAATCCCATTTAAAAGTACCCATTGGGATTGTTCGGGACTTTCCATTGGGATTATAACTGGTGTTCACAGAGAGACAGACAGACACAGCAAATGCAATAGCTCGACCAAGTCGGGCTAAAAAGTAACTGGTCATTGGAAAATTATCTAGTCACTGGAAAAGTAACTGGCCATTGGGAATGTTACTGTCATTGGGAACATTACTGTCATTGGGAATGCTACTGTCATTGGAAAAGTTACTGGTCATCGGGAACATTACTGTCATTGGGAGGGTTACTGCTCAATGGGAATATTACCGTCATTGGGAAAGTTACTGTCATTGGGAGGGTTACTGCTTAATGGGAATATTACTGTCATTGGGAATGTTACTGTCATTGGGAATGTTACTGTAATTGGAAAAGTAACTGGTCATTGGCAATATTACTGTCATGGAGAATAGTACTGTCATTATGAACATTACTGTCATTGGGAAAGTTACTGGTCATCGGGAACATTACTGTCATTGGGAGGGTTACTGCTCAATGGGAATATTACTGTCATTGGGAATATTACTGCTCATTGGAATTATAGCATTGCGGAGGGCCGGCGGACGGCCGTACGGAAAGCAAGATCCTAATACCCTCTCCGCTAAAGCTTGAGGGTGAAAAGAGGTGGTTTAAAAAAAACTGTTCTAGCGCTACATAAAGGTACCACTATTTATAAAACAGTTGAGTTCCGTAAAGAAGCAATTTTCGAGATATAATCGTTTTATTGGAGAATGAAAATCGGGTCAAAACCGTCTTTTGTGGGCCACAGTTTAGAACCACGACCATGGTATAGCTTCTTGCCTGGTTCGCGCTATTACTTTGAAAAGGAATCATAAAGTGCTTTTTGGAGGTTATCGCGGGTGGGGCTTGTACGCGGTTGCGGCCAACAGGACGAGAGTAATTCGGTAATTGTCCAACCTTACCATACTTTTCGAAGCCAGGAGATGCTCATGAGTACTGAGGCTCCAAGTAGGGTGAAAAGAAAGACATAGTCATTCGCAGACGTGAGAATTGACAGTATACCTGCGCACGCGTAGCAAATGAAGGGGCAAATTCCTGCATTAACTTCAGAGAAACCAATCCACAGAGCCAGAGGAATGACACAAGTTAAGCTAATCCCGGTTCCCATTACGGTGCCCAAATATAGCTCCGTCCGATATCTGTAAGAAACCGGCTCTGTCCTTTCCTGCCACTTTTTGTCTGACAAGAGTCCAGTTCCTAAAAAGTCAAAAAAAGAAGATAATAGGGTAGCCTAGCTGGGGACCCGCCGCAATAAACGGCGTATGCCACGCCTGGTAAACTCCGAATTGGGGGTTCGAGCGTTCAACTTTTCATGTATAATCCCCAATTTGTATCCAACCCGCCACTAAAATATCTTTCGCAAAGCCAGTCATTTAAAAAGACTTTGTTTCTAATGGCTACTGTATTCCACTCTTAATGACGTAGTGTAGCCAGAGAGGGTGGCTCAGTGGATCATCCCATGTTGCATTTGAGGTGTGTTTGGGTCGAAGTGCTTCGATGGGTGTAACTGTCCTTGTTCTCTGCCTTCCCGTTGAGCTAGGTTCACTAGCACTGGCACAGAGTTATGCTTTGAGGCTTTCCAGTGGAAGAGGGTAACCTGCCGGGAGATAGTAGTCAGGGCCAGTGGGCTGACCTCTTGACTGTATCTCCGTGATTAGCCCACTTTCTCCCGGTGCCTTGGTTTCTTAAAGGTATCTCTCAACTGACGAAAAATTCCATTACAAAGTCGTTGTGGAGTTGGGCGTAGGGTTTTCCAGCCAACTTTTGTTTTAAAAGTGCTCTCAGAAATCGCTTGGTTTAAAAATTTTGTTCAGATTCTTTCTGAATAGCTTCGCAGAACGCTACTACTCTACTGTGCGAAGTTTCATTAAGTTTGTCAAAGTCTACGTGAGCGAGCTTATTCACTCCTCCAGGAGCTTCAGCTTCCAGGAGGATTTTTCGAAAAAAGTTTTTTTCCTTTTGCCTTGGTTTGGTAAAAGTGGCCGTTCGAGGCGAGCAATAAGTTAAAAAAATTTGAAACTAGCATGATGACTAAGTAAAGCGTTCCCAATCACTTTAAACTTTAAATCTGAGAATTTTGTCACTTCCGCTTGCTTTGGTCTGAAGGAGAAGTCAGAATGCAAACTTTCCTGTAACCTTCCCGGCTTTGGAGACCAGCACATTTCTAGATTTCATCGACTAAATTCGATCTTTAGCAATTAGAAACAATGCCAGGAACGCTTGTACAAATTTTAGAGAAAAAATCTTGACACGTGCGAAAACTAGCCCCATTTTAGTTCTAAATCCCGGTGGGAAAAATGATGGTTTGGGTAAATCTTGGAAAGCATTTTTACGTTCCAGCATCGTTTCGCTGACAATTCAATTAAATCAATTGATGGTTCGCAAGCTAAGGGCCCTTGATTTCTTGGACTAGAGTACTAGAGACAGTTGAGTGGATGTGGAAGGGATTAGAGGCAAAGCGTGGAAAAAATGTGACAAAGCTATAACTGCGGATTCGCTTAGTAGAAAAATGGTCAAGTGTGGCCTAAATATGGTTTCAGCACATAGATGAGCACTTGATAAAAAGGGCAAATCTCAAAGTCAAAATTCAAACACGTTCGAATCAAGGATAGAATACCAGGAACTGCTACTTTAAGTTGTTTTAGCAAAAATTATTTGAAGCCCCTGTTCCATCATGAATTCTTGACGAGAAAAAATCGCGCCGAGAAATTACACCTTTTTGAATTTCTTGACAAGAAATGGTTCTCTGCGAAAGAATTCTTCCATTCCCTCTCGCTTTTCGTTCCATCATCTTTCACGGCGAGAATGAAAAACCTGCGAGAAAAACCACTGTTTTTGTTCACTCTTCTGGAGAAAATTCAAATCACCCTCCTCTGCTCTCATTTCTTGGCGAGAAAAAATGGGTCCTGCACCTTTTTCATATCTTGATGAGAATCGAGAGTCGCGAAGAAATTGATGACGTCAGATAGAGAAAACAGTTACGTAATTTTCTCCGTTTTCTGCCTGATGATGGAAGTTCAATTAAAAAATGTTGCTTCTTTAGGAAAGCATGCTAAGTAAGCGTGCCAAATTTCAGATTTTTTCGCCAGCGCGCTTTAAGTTATCAACTTTGAAAGTCGTGTAAAATCGAACCCCCACCCCTGTAGACGAAAAATTTATCTTACTAAGTTGGTCGTCCAGGATTATGATATTGGCTGCTAATGCTCGAAGTTCGCTTCGGTATTGCAAACATGTGAGTCTGGCGATTCCTAATGCTAAGCTCCCCAAAGTCATTATGCATAGCAGCAGCTTCTTCCACACTGAGATGCTCAGGGCTACGGCAATCCAGGAGTAGAAGATACCGTTCCCTACGTTAAACCCTATAGTAAGAAAGCTTATGCCGTAGCTAAGCATTGCACAGTGCTTTCCTGGTTTCCGGTTTTTGTAGGCGAAAGGAATAAGCCCAAATTTCGTTAGGAATTCACAGACAGACTTCACGAATTCCCGTTCTCTCGGGGAAAGCATGTTGATTGAAGCTTCAGAGAAGATTAATTTAAAGCACAGGTTTTCTCTTAGGTTCCCAAAAGTAGAAGGGAATTCGGGCGCATTGTAGCCCTAGCTAATATTACCTTGGGAAGCTAAATGAATGACTACGAGTTTTATGGAAACCCGTAATTATAATTTAAATCTGCAAATTCGAAATATTAATCTGGATTCACTTAATTGTCAGCTCTCTCCCAATGCCTCCCCACTAATTATTAATTTCTCTTTCTTTATTTAATAAACCGCGCAACACGAATGTATGGAATAGCGCGAGTGAACCGGATATACCAGGTGAACCGGGTGTAACAGTTGTCTATGGGGGGTATACCGGGTGTAACTGGTGTATACGGGGATATACCGGGTATTCCAGGTGTGAACGGAGGTATAACGGGTATACCGGGTGTAAACAGGGGTGTACCGGCTGTATACGGGGGTGTACCATAAGCCTATATACACACATAGGCCAAAAATCGAAATTTTTTAAAACTTCACCAATCACTTTGAAACTTAACAGTGATCAACTAGGGACCCTAAGGAACTCTCATACCAAAACTCAAGTCAATCCGAATAACCGTTGCTGAGATACATGATCTTTCACGGACGTCCGGACGGACAGACGGACGGACATTACATTCGCATGAGTAGCACTCGCGCTATTAATAATTCTGGAAAAGTTTGGGGTTTAACTAAGCTCCTATCTTTAAGAAACCCCAGCTCACGATTATTTCGCATCTATTAATTCTCCAAAAAAGTAGGCACTAATTTCCCAAGGCACAATAACAAACCAATTAAGAAGCTCATAATTTTATTTCTTTGACAGCATTTTGAAGGATTTTGAAGGCCATTTCCTCGACTTACACAGTACTGGCCAAGACTAAT
>JABASM010001732.1:0-13245 GCA_019776545.1 Brachystomella parvula | reverse complement strand
TTTTTTGGACACCCGGACAGACTTTGTGTACAGCGGCTTGTACAAGATTCCGTTCGTTTCATAATTGGACTGGAACTGTATACAAATGTTCCCAACGGGATTGCAACCCCTATAGGTAGCGGTATAAGCAAACTTGCTAGCGGGTAAACCACGGCTGTAAGCGGAAATCGCTGTTGAAATACCTTCTGTTTTAGCAAATTCCAAGTGCGCTAAATTCTAGGCTAAATTTTACGTTAGGTAGGGTTCAGCGTCAGTTCAGTTTAGGGAGTATTTGCTCAATTGAAGCCGACGGTTTCCAATTCGCTTTGGATGCCTTTTGACAAAATTCTTCCGGAGCAAGTCATCCTCACCCAATCAGGAATGGGAATGGGAATTATTTTCTCAACTGCATAGGTCAAGACTTGAGCCCTTTGCAAAGAAAACTTCAGATAATATGGCATGGGACTTTAAAAAAAAATTTTTGTTGAAAATTAAAAAAATTACAATGCCTGAATGGGCTAGTAGGATGAATTTCTGCTCCGGCAGATTTTACTCAAAAGGTGTCCAAAGCGTATTTTGAGACCGTCGGCTTCAATTGAGCAGTTACACTGAATACTCCCTAAAACTGAACTGACGGTGAACCCAACCCAATGTATTTACCCTAGAATATGGGGTGCCCTTGTTTGCGAAAAAATAAATACAGTATGGCTTACAGACACGGAATTAAGGATCCCCTGCTCTTCCCCGTCCCAAATTCCATGCCTAACCTTTCCATTATACTGTAGTAGGCTTGAACAGCGACGCACGCTTGTAGCAATTTTTATGATTTCCCATTGAACTTAATAGAGTTAGCGGCAATTCCAGTTAAAATTTTAGTTTATATGCAGAAATAAAAATAAAGAAAATCCCAGCATTCATTTTTCCCAAATTAAAGTTGAACAAGAACAACTGAAGGCGTCCTGTTGTTTTTGCCTCTCCGGAGCCGAATGAATGGAGTTGGCACAAACCCATATGTTTACCAGCTGTTTTTCAGGTTGTCAACTTTCGATAGAAAACACGAGGAATAAAAGTTCTTGAAAATTTGTTAAGATCACCGATTAAATTCGGTTCCTGCACGAACGCTAATTTACCCCATGTATTCCTGAAAGTGAGTCCTCCCTTCCTTATTTTACATGCAAGGCAACCGGCATATTTTGTTAGGCTTTTAATTAACTGTTCTTTGCCTTATTTTGCAGTTTCGGATATCGCCCCTATTGACTTTGTGTGACATCAGGAGGCGTCGATTCTCCATCAATTTACTGTCGAGGGATTACCTGATGTCAGGGCACCCGAGATGCATAGGCGGTCACTGTTTGCAACTGCTGTGATATCTTGGATTTTTACCTGGATAACACACGACATCACTGCCTTGCGAGTATATGATGAAAAGCGGTTATCCAATCTCAGGTATCTTATGCCGACCAGGACCACCTAAATTATCCTTTTTCAACCTTTCTCACGCTTGATTTAATCGATTTCCAGGGAAGAGGTAAAGTCCATGTTTTACCATGCATATGACTCATATATCGGACACGCATATCCATTTGATGAGCTAAGGCCTTTATCGTGTGATGGAGTTGACACTTGGGGCAGGTAGGGCTGTCACGTATTCTTTTCTTGTTTTCTTGTGTATATTAAACCTGTTTGTTTCTTCCAGCTATTCCCTCACCCTCATTGACACCTTGGACACTTTGGCTGATTATAGGAAATTATTCAGAATTTCGTAGAGTTGCTCAGTTAATTATTGACAACAGTCACTTTGACCTCAATATTAATGTGAGTGTGTTTGAGACAAATATACGAATAATTGGAGGACTTCTCAGCGCACATCTCCTCAGTCAAAAGTGAGTTGAGAGCTATAAACTAGAAATGTAAAATAATTTGTTATTTTTTTCGTTCCAGGGCTGGTATGGAACTTGAAAAAGGTTGGCCATGTAATGGCCCGCTGCTTCATCTCGCCGAAAAAGTCGCCAGGAAGCTGTTACCAGCTTTTGACACTAAGACAGGGATGCCTTATGGGGTGAGTAAAATAAATATATCCAGTTTATAAATCATTTCTATGTAACGCCTGCTCCTTATTTTAAAGACTGTTAATCTGAGGTACGGCGTTCCACCGAAGGAAACTCCAGTCACATGCAGTAAGGTTGCCACAAAAAATGCATCCAAAATAAATCGACTTATTTCAGCTAACCATATTTTAATTTTCAGCTGCTGGAGTTGGGACTTTCCTTGTTGAATTCGGTACTTTATCTAGACTCACAGGTGACCCACTGTATGAAAAGGTACGAGTCTATCGAATGCAAGGTCTAGTCTACTTGATGTGTCTAATAATTAGCCTGTCTACTGCAGGTAGCCCTCCGCGCTATGCATTCCTTGTATTCAAAACGATCCAAAATCGACTTATTCGGAAACCATATTGACACAGAGACTGGACGATGGACTGCCCTGGATTCAGGAATCGGGTAAGCCTCTTTGTCCAATCAAAACAGCTCCAAACGCAGTCATTTTAGAAACTGACAATATTAAAAAGGTTTTTTATTTTAAATAGGGCAGGCGTTGACTCTTTTTTTGAGTATTTGGTAAGGCCAAACACAATTTATCGGAAAATTAAAAAGGATCAAGGAGCGAATTAATATTTAAATTAGGTCAAAGGTGGAATCCTTTTTCAAAAACCAGAATTGCTGAAGATGTTTGGAGTGAGTTACAAAGCTATTCAGAAGCACCTTGAGAAGAGTGGCTGGTATATGTGGTGCACTATGGCCCATGGTTGGTTTTCCAAATTAAAAAATAAAATTATTGCCCTTTTAGAACACTGCTTTACAATTACAGGGCACGTCTCTGCTGCAACGTTTCAAAGGTAGAGAGTATTAGTTTTATTTACTGTTCATTAGTAGTAGTTCATTTACTGATTTAATATTTTAATTTGGTGATATTTCAGTCTGGAAGCATACTGGCCTGGGCTGCTATCACTTATTGGGGAATTTAAAACTGGACTCAAGGCAATTACAAATTATCATCGAATTTGGAAACAGTATGGAGCACTTCCTGAGCTGTACAATATTTTACACGTAAGTTTTGATTGACTTGCAGATTAACCCTAGAACGACGAAGCAGTAGATGAGGCTATAAAATCTTACTTGCTCTGGATTTATTTAAAATCGTTTAGACCCATCAGGCTTAAGTTAAATTAATGAAAATAGCATCAAAGGAAGCGGAATCGAGTGATTTATCGGGAGCCTCAGATTAATACGCCTAACCAATTTCAAATAAATCGAGGAAGAGTAAGGCTGAGTGAATGTACTCACCTACTCCTCGGTGTTCCAGGGTTAACTCCAAATTGCTGTAATGTTTTGCTTCCAGGGTAAATCCACGAATTTGCGAGAAGGCTACCCCCTTCGCCCTGAACTCATTGAATCCGCGATGTACCTCTACAGAGCTACCCGTGACCCTTTCATGCTGGAAATCGGGGAAGACATTTTCCACAGTATCAAGTCAACTATGAGAACAGAATGTGGATTTGCAACAGTAAGTAGAGCTCTTCAAATTCACCTTTCTAAACTAATAGATTTCTATTATCCTAAGGTTCGAGACGTAACGACTTTAACACTTGAGGATCGAATGGAGTCATTTTTCTTGGCCGAAACTGTGAAATATCTTTATCTTCTCTTTGACCCTTCGAACTTTATTCACAATGATGGTGATGACTATACTGTGGTAGAGAATCCATTCGGAACGTGCACAGTATATGCAGGAGGATATATTTTCAATACAGAGGCTCATCCCATTGACCCATCTGCACTGCACTGCTGCACAGGAGTCACGGACAGGGAACTGCATGAGGAAGTTGCTGTCGTGGATGAGCTCAGAACAGGAACGAAATTTCATGGCAGTGTGAAGGAAAAAGTTAAGAAAGTGGAGCCACCCACAGATCGTCTCCATCTTGAAGAAAAAGAAGAAAGACTGAATTCACGAGCCGCAGAAGAAGGGAGTCCACCACAGCTTCTGAAAACCAAACCACCGCTTGCGACCCTCCCCACTCCTCCTAATTCTGCTCAACCACCGGTCAACGCTATTTTGAATGCAATTAACTTTGGAGATGAAGAGGAGAAGACATGCCAGAGACAGAAATTCGAATTTTTTGAACCGTAATTATTCAGCTCTTTGTATTCGATTACAGTTTTCATGCTATAATTTCCAAACCACAGGTTAACATGCCCTGTTTTGGGAAAAAATCTTGGGAACCTGGCCGACAAGATGTCTAAACTTGAGAAACTCCTTGATCGCCTATTAGAAGAACAGAAGAAGGGAGGATTCGAGTTTTCTCCAACTATAGATTACAAGGGCCTGGATGCTAAAGGACTCACGATCATGAAATCAAGCTCAGGGCAAACAGCAATAATCAAAGGGCAAGGAAAAGTAATTGAAAAACTGGTTGAGACTTATGAGACTGTTGAGACTCTACCCACTGGACCTGGACCCGAGAAAAAAGACCGGAGGACTCAAGAGGTCTCGAAGGAGAAAGAACCCCCCAAAACGAATCGAATTCAAGAAAAAAGTGATGATAATCCGGATTTGGATCTCATTTTTGGAGCTCCTACTGCTAGTCGATCTCTCTCCTTATATTTCTCACTCAAGTGGCTCCAGAAATTCCCAGAACTCATAACCCACCTTATCCCGTCGGAAAGGTTCGACCTACAGAACTTCTATTCCAAAATTAATAAGCAGTTTACTGAGGAGCAGTTCACGAAGGACTTTAACTTCACTTTTGCATGGACCAAGGAATACGGAGCACTCCAGTGTGATACCCCACCCTTCGCAGATAGATTTCTATTCCATAAATCCACAACGCAAAACTAAGGATTTAGATTTTTCACGGCAGAATTGCTCAAATAATAAGTTTTATTCGGATTCCATAGTTGAAAGCAAGATAAATTAATTGTTTTCAGTAAAAGATCTAGAGTTCCAACTTTCCAATTTCATCATCTTCGCCTTCTTCATCCTTTTCAGCTTCTTTGTCCGTCGGAAAGAAATTCTCCAAGGCGTCAATCGAGTAGAGAAGAACTTTTTGTAAGGCGTCAATCCGCTGTTTTTTCTTAGAAAGCTTGTACTGACGCTTATTTTTCTTTCTTTGATATTTCCAGTATGCTAGGAAAGTACAACTGGTTCATCCAATTTCTCAGAGATTTTGAGGGAGGAGGGGCAAGGGGTAGTGAATAGGATTAACAATGGAGGGTGAGAAAGGTGGTCCGAAAGCTATTTCCAACCGTAGTACTCAGGGGCGTATGAGTCCAATTTCGCAATTTTCTTTTCAAGTAATTTTTGGATTACTCGCTTGAACTTGAGCTTTTTCTTAATCTTCTTGATCTTTTTTTTCTTTTTTTTGTTGTATTTTTTGTATCCTGTGAGAAAGTAGATTTTGAGTAGTTTTATTGGTAATTTATTTAGCCCCTCCTACTCCTCACCCTCTGCTCCTCCCTCTGAGCCCTGGCTTACCTTTTGAATTTAGTAATGCGTAGTCCTTCTCAGTCAGTCCAGAGAAATCGTCCGTAAGGATCTTCTTGTCATGGTAATGGTGATGGACGGATTTCAGTGGATAGTGATCATAGAACCTAGCATGATTTTTCAACAGTTTAACCACCGTGATTCTAATAAGGAAGCGTTCACACCTGTCCCTGTCCGACACCAAGTTCAGGGATATCCACGTAAAATAAAATCCTGGGCTTAGCTGGACTGACTGCTGAGTGCTTCGCAAATTAACTCCTCCATTTTTTTCCGGTTAAAAATCCTTTAAATCTCTCAAAACTTTTCCAAATCTCTTAGAAGTTACTTGTCGAAAAACTGCAAAGTGAGTCAAGCGAAGCCCAGAATCTGTTGAATGACGGAAATGGGTGCCGGACAGGTCTGAACGCTTCCTTGTAATAAGAAACTGTCTGGAGCGTCACCCCGACATTTTTAAGTGAAAGGATAGGTGATAACAAGGATATAATTTATTTGAATACTCATGAGCAAAACTTAGGAAGAAGAAAAAACGGGATGTAAATAATGGCGTTAGTAAAATTAGCTAGGCTATTAAGATATCCATTCCAGTGCTTTGATCTTTTGTTGCAGAATGAGACTCAGGATTTTCTTCATTTCAATCTTATTTTGAAGGAGGGCAATCTTGGACTTGGCTTTTAATTTATAGATCTCATATTTGAGGCGTACTTTCTCATACTCAAGTCCATGGCCGTCATGATGGTGGTGATGTGCGTGGTGCTGGCCATGGTGGCCATGATGCCCGTGGTGATGGCCGTGGTGATGGTGGTGCCTTGCAGCATGTGGGGGTAGTTCTTCCCCATACGGCGCCTGGCCCTCATAGATTACTCCGTCTGAGTAGGGAAGATGATGGCCGATCCTTGGAAAGAAAGTAAAGTTGGCTCTTATAAGGGTAAAGGTACTAACTTTACTTTATTAAAGGACTGGTGGTGGACAGGTACAAAAAAAAGCCGAGGCCTGCCATTTAGTTGATTAAAATGAATAACTTAACATAAAAATACTGTTAGTTGATTAATTAAATAAATTCAAGGAATGCAATAGCTTTAGTGAGTCCAAATGCTCCTAATTCCGCTAGCTCATGCTTGATAATCTTCTTCCATTTCTTTTTCCGCTTGTGGGCCTTGTATACTTCGAGTCTTAATTTAATGACCTCAGGGTCAAGGTCAGGATTAAATCCGTGGCTGGGTACGGGCTCCACCTCTTCTTTCGGGGGATGATAATCATACCTTATGAGAGGAAGGTTCCATAAATATACCAAAAACACCACAAAAGACAACGCTCTTGGAAAAAGGGAAGACGAACTTTCTTCCCAACTTTCTCTTTCTAGGTCTTTCTAGCTTTTTGAAGCGGATAGAGTAAGGAAGGAAGAAAAAAAAAGTGAAAGCAAGGAGAGGTACTACTGTAAAAAGTGTTTGACTTACTCATCTCGGTGGGGAAGATGGCCATGGCCGCCCTTGGTCTTCGTCACTGAAACCTGGAATGGCCAGAGAAATCGGAAGGCTGAGCTAGGCTCTGCTTCAGCGCTGCTCTCGGACGAGGACGCTGAGCCCGTCTTGCTAGTAAGGGCAGGGGGTGAAGGCAACCTGCGGTTTTTGGCTACAACTTCCTCTGAATATTCTGGCTGAATTTTAGCAGTGATGTTTTTAATAATGATCCGATCCTCATCCTGACATCAAAAAAACAAACAAGTTCATTAATAAATTAAAGCTTCTAAAGATTTTCGAAGAAACTTTCTCAAAAATAATTTTCTTGCTAAATAAATTTCTTTACCTCAGTTGATGATGGTGAAGATATTTTCTCGACTTCCTCTTCACTACTGGAAGGCTCCTGGACCCCAACCCTTGGATTAATCGGGTGTTTGGGCTCCGGAAATGGATTATAGGAAGTTTTTAGGAAGATATAGGGTCTGTTACCCTGGAAGAAAATCTTTTGTCCAACATGGCTACCAGCTAGACTCAGTAGTAGAATTAAACCAAATCCTAAGTGTCCCATGCTGATATGAGGTGACTTGTGTCCTCGACCTCATCCGAGGAGAAACTGTTCTCTTCTTCCTCGTACTCATCATCTTGGACTTGACCTCATCTTGAATTTTCTTTGCATTACTGACGCTCTTCCTTTTCTCTATAGGTGAATGACTCCCTTCATTTTTCCCCTAAAAACTGGTTCTCAGTTTTTATTTCTTTGATGACGGACTGAGGGTATGGGAACTTAAAAAAATTTCTTTGACACAATTATTTAGTATTAGGCTCAAAGAACAAAAAAAATGGCAAGTCATGAACCCTAGAATTTAGAACGAGTACAAATAAATTAAAAACAGCACGCAATAAAAAATAAAAAATATTTGTAACACGTTGTGAAGCATGTTCACCTGGCTTTCTATTTTAGCTGATTGACAGGGGGAAATTTGTTGTACAGTTATAATAAATTCTTTTAACGTCCACTCAATCGTTCATTTTTATTTGGGCTAAGACAGTTCGAACGATGTTAAATGTCAAAAAGTAATAAAGTGCTTGAGACGAGTAAATTATGTGGGATATTCCATATTCGTGGGATGGACGCTTCATTGCAATGAGCCCAGGGAAAAGTATGACCCCAGGCTTTGCGGTAACAAAGGCCAGGGTATTTTGGTGATTTTCCATTGCATCTTCCCTTGAAAATAAGCAGAGATGAAAGAAAATGAAATGTTAATTGCAGCCTGGTTTCTGAGCTAAAAACGCTGTTCAGCGACGGAGGAAAGTTTCAGTTTTCTCTTTGGAAAAAGAGGCGGGAATTTCTCAGTAGGAATTCTAAATGGAAAAATGGAAAAAGAAAAAGCCACACACACGCCTCCCGCAAGCAGCAGTGCAGTGTGTCCCAGACTCCAGATCATCCAGGCTGACGAAGGATCAAAATTGAACGGAAGGAGAAAGTAATGTCCCAATTTTATTAATTAGTTGACCAATGGCAGAACCAATAAGAATTTCCTGTTTCCCGTGTACAACGTGACCTTGGATTTCTAGAAACCATCCTGTACAAGCCTTCCTTAGAAACTTGAAGTTGTTATCTGTAAGTCACCTTCAGCACAGCTGATTTTAATTGGACGAAG
Source organism: Brachystomella parvula (assembly GCA_019776545.1). Classification (NCBI taxonomy): domain Eukaryota; kingdom Metazoa; phylum Arthropoda; class Collembola; order Poduromorpha; family Brachystomellidae; genus Brachystomella; species Brachystomella parvula. The sequence goes on along the minus strand of JABASM010001732.1, from coordinate 4,607 downwards.
CGGTGTGCTGGATCCAGTTAAAAATGAGGCATAAGAACTCTTGTTCATTGACAAGAGGTTGCTCGTGAAGGCATTTACTAAACACCGGCTGAAAACTATGTAAATTTATGTATCTGTTTGTTGGTACTAGGAATGGAAATGACACGTCCCAAGAAGCATCCTGAGAGGTTGGGTTCAGATTCCATTGGTAAAAAGAATCATGATGGTATTCATACCAGTTCCATGTATTCTGTATCCTCTCCCTGTCCGGACTCACAAAATGGAGCTTGCAGTGCCAATGGCAGTCACACAGACTGTTCGAATGGTGATAAGGGAGATAGGGGCAAAGCGAACGGTCCGCTTACGGAAAATTTATTAACCAATAGCTTTTCCAGCTTGTCTCTGACTGGAAATGAAGAAAACTCACGGGAAAACGCATTTTACCACCGGAAGAGCGAGAAACGTAAGAAGTTTTTGTAGCATCTGTTGTATTCTCAAGAGGTTTATTCTAATTTAGTAAATGTTAATATAGACGATACTGTGATAGACATGGGGGAGGAAATCTTAGGTCTTCCTTTTCCTTCTGATGTTACGGGACTCGACGTGGGTCATTTCCTTGCTGGTGGTGGTGGGCTTCGCTCTCTGTCCGATATCTCATCTCATATTCCGCCACTGAGAGTATGTACATCATGGGATGGCGCTATTCACCTCTGTGAAGTCCAAGAATGTGCTAAACCTGCTGATAAGAAGTGCTCGGCCTGTAAAAGAGTTTTTTATTGTGGAGAACAGCACCAGGCTCTCCATTGGACTCGACATGAGAAAGAATGCAATCCTTTCCGAAGAGCCATTGTTCCAGAGAACTCTTCATTCACATACGGCGCCTTTGCTACAAGAGATGTCCATGCTGGAGAGCTCATATTTTCAGACAAACCAATCCTGCTTTTTTCACTCGTGTCAAGCAGTGATGATGCGGGAGATGCTCTGCACTGTCTCGTCAGTTCTCAGTCAATTTGTTCTGCTCTTACTCCTGCCTGTTTCGGTTGTAATAAGGCAGTTGAGTTTGTTGGTCCACAGCGACACTCCTGCTCATCCTGTAAACTCCCACTGTGTTCACACAACTGTGAGTACGAAATCCGTCATCAGCTTTGGGAGTGTGAAGCCATTAAACGATCTCAGTTACAAGTAATTAACAAAAATTCTTCTGCGTATCCTAATCCCAAAAATATGCCTGATTTCGTTATCAATTCTAGGTAAATGAAATCAATTTCTCTTGCTTTCACTCCCTCTACTTGGACGTAGAGATCCTCCGTGCTCTTCGGCTTCAGACGGTGTCTGAATCTGATTGGCAGAACTTCCTCGAGCTTGAGAAAACGGATCGAGTTATGGCCTACCGACAGTCAAACGCCTTCACTAACTTCCAAAAGCAAGCCTCTCGTTTGTTACCACTCTCCATGAGCGTCACTCGGGGAAATATCCACCTGATCACATCCATACACTCTATCATCAGAACCCACTCATTTAGACCGAGCCTAGATTCAACGTAAAGTCAATCATTGAGAAGAAGTCTTGTTTCAGCAAATGTGCGCGCTTGAATTCTTTTTCTTTGTATAGGTGGAAAGCAATATTCAGGATACAGGGGGAATTCCTCCATAGTTGCATTCCCAACACTTTCCACTACGTTGAAAATGAAAGGAGCGGAGATCAGTACAAGCTGAAGCTGATTTGTAAAGCGGCTGTGGGAATCGGGAAAGATGAGCAGATTGTAATGGATTCTCTCCCATCACCATATCTTCCATTCGCTCACCGAAGAAATCTTCTACTTAAAAAAGGGATCAATTGCATCTGTAAACGTTGTACCCATCCTTCAGCTACTGGAGATCACTTAAGTAACCATTACACGCTGTTATTTTTTCTGTTTGAGCCCATAACTGACTTCCCCCATTTTCCCCAGGTGATGTAAGGTGTACCGACTGTCACGATGGATTCATTCGTCCGGAGGATCCACTGAATCCCTCTGGTGTTTGGGCATGCGTGAAGTGCATGGAGGAGTTATCCCTGTCAGCTCTGCGAAAGACAGAGAGCGTCCTTGAGCATGAACTCTCCCTTATCCCAAAAACACTTGACAGTATCCCAGTGATTCTGAAATTTATCGAACACGCTAAAACGAAAGTTCATCCATCCCATATTTTGCTCATTCGATCATGGTGCTTCATTGAGTCTCTCCTTCGGAAAAAACTGGAAAGAGTACGAGAACCCAACCTTTGGAAAGAATACGACCCTGAAACAATTAAAGATTTTCAAATCATGAGTCAATATTGTGATGCCGTCCTACCGCATCTCGAGGCAATAAAACAAGGACTCTGGATTGACAAGGGTATGGCACGAAAAAATAAGAGAGTTTTAACGACATCTAACCGTATGTATTTTCAAATTTTTTCTAGGAATTGTTTTATTCCTTAAATTCTATTCTCAATTGGTCTCAGCCTCTCGAGATTACCTTGAAAACAAGACTGACAATAAGGAGTTTACTGGAATAGTTTTCAAATCCCTCAAAATACTGAACTTTTCAATGCAGATTCTAATTCAGTTTGAAGGCATGGAAAACACTGGGAAAATTATTCAAGAAGCAACGCATGCCCTTGCAACCCTCAAGCAGAGCATTAGAGAGTTTATTAAATCAAATCCACACGCCGAATCTCAACAATTCAGCACTTCCAGCCTTAAGTTAAGAAACATTCCAACCTAGAAAGATTCTAATTCAATAGACAAGTTTTTAGAAATATAATCATGAATTTGTATATCACAAATCAGAAGTGGAGCTAAGTATACCAGCCGGAGGAGCCGGTTTAATAATTTTCACCGAATTCCTGCCCAACTCTAGTATTGCTCAGAACCAGACGGACCAAAAGCAAACAGGTGACAAAAAGGCTGTTTTTATAAATTTTATGTAATATTCCTAATTAATATCCAAACAAAAATTTAACTATATATAATCTTACTACTAATACTGAGGTGAAAAAAGCTGTAGGGGAACCCAGGTTTATGATTGAACCTGCTTGGAGGGGTCACCTGGGAATGACAAGAGTGGTGACTGAAGACTGATTTTATTTTCGAGCTTCTCATCCTTCCATCATCATAATTCACAATTACCTATGACTTCCGTGGCCGAGGAGGACTCGCGTTCTTTATCCTTGTCTTCCGGTGGAAGTGAAGATCCTGAAGACGGCCTGATAGAACGGGAGGATGACGACTTCCACAACATTCTGCTCCTCGGTGACAGTGGAGTAGGAAAGAGCGATTTGATTGGTCGCCTGGGAAAGGAGGAGCAATGCAATACAACGTTCCATGCAACCATTGGTTGAACCTAAATCTCTTGTAATTTACAACAAGATATTGTCTTACGCTGATTTTGGTAACTAAGGTATGACAATGGAGGCACGAACCGTGGAAGTAGATGGAAAGATTAAGAGACTTCATATTTGGTAAGCTGCTTCTCAGATTATTTTTTTTGTAAATTCGTAATATTTTGGGTGCTGCTAGGGATCCTTCTGGTTCTGAACGGTTCAGAAATCTTATAATTTCCTCCAAACCCTTCCAAAATGCAAAGGCCATCGTCTTTGTCTTTGATCTTAACTATAGGAAGTCATTCCTGAGTATTCAAAAATGGATTGATCAGACGCAGTCAATGATAAGTAAGTATTTGAACTAATGCAGAACTAAGGACTGCGTGACCATTTATAACCTCTGATTGTGAATGGACTTCAGATCCAGAAACCTTGAGCTGTATATTAATCGGAAACAAATGTGACATTCCAGTGAATGAGAGTCGGAGGGTCAGTTTAGAAGAAGCAGAAGCTTTTGCTAAATCTCGCGGAATCAAGTAAATAATTAATTTATTGAAATAATTTAGTGATAAAACTTTTTTTTAATTTGTCCTGTTTCAGATTCCTTGAGACCTCAACGATAACTGGGAAAAACGTTCATGGTGCCTTTCTCTACCTTTGCCAGGAAATGAAACAGAAAAAACCAAGCGAAGCCAACGTAACGCAGTGACAAATAACTACACTTTTAAAATATTCGCGCACACTTCCCCAACAAAATTAAGTGTTCGGATTTTATTCATAAATTCCGTCCTTTTCATTTTATTCCATTGCTTTAATAATGTTCGTTCGTTTCAAATTATGATTTTAGATTTTTGCACAAAAGTCGGAATAAACTTTCTCGTGAAAAAACCGAGGCGACGAAAATGAATTAGTACATAAACAAAAGCTTATCCTTTCCAGTGTTCAAAGTCATTAGCAAAGAGATAGGAATCTTGAGCAAATTTGGAATCCTTAAATCTTTCTATCAAATTCCTGAAGAAATGGATGACCTTTCAGGGCCTGATGGAGGATTGTCCACCATTGTCAAATATGACTCTCCTGAGTCCATAACCACGTTTACAGCGCAGGTAAGTGGAGCAAAAATAAAGTTTATATGAACTGTATGGACGCTGCTAGTTGCTAGTGTAATATTAATATAATGTCCCTAGGAAATGAGCAGAAGAGCAGGAGCTTCGACTTTTGATGGCATTGCATTTCAAGGCTGTGAAGCAATTATCGAGAAGAGGATGACTGCTGAAGAAATAC
>JABASM010001731.1:0-13247 GCA_019776545.1 Brachystomella parvula | reverse complement strand
TAGTATTAAAAGTTTTAAGACTAAACGCTGTTCGCGAAAATTCGGTGTTAGAGGAGGTTGTGTCCATAAACGAAACATTCTGACAATAAGTAAAAAAAAACTTAGAAGCGAACAATTGTTCATTTGTTAAAGAGAAAGAAATAGCGTCTCATTTTTTGCTCCTGTTTTTGATGATGACGCAAAGGCACTCACCAGGAATCAGTACGGGGTACACACTCGCAGAGTGTGTAAAATCAGAACAGGCGTTCTCCCCCGTAAGCTCCACCAATTTTTTTGTTTATCAAGTCAGCTGGAGAAAAAAGCGAGGAAGGAGAGGGAGGAAGTTTTCCCCTTACGCCTATCTCGCTTCGTGTATTTTCCGGATCCCCCTACTCTTTTCCGTTGCTTTTGCTTCCCGCCGTCTTTAGTAGCGTCGGTCTAGCAGCCGTTTGATTTGCTGGGACTGGACAATAGAAAAAGTTCAGCGAACGTCTCATTGGCCACTATTAACCAGGGGGGATCGCGGCTGGTGTGCACTTGTATGCTCAGAGCACCGCGCATGAGCATTGATAGCTTTTGTCTGGATTTTTTGCTGCTGTTGAGAAGGACTGACTCATTTTACTCCACTCTTCACTGCCTTCCCCTCCGCCACAGAAAATTCCACTACTTTTCACCTTAGGGTCTACGGCAAGCTCCATTCCTTTTCTCTGCTAGTTCTTATACTTACTTCACGAAAAATTTACGTATTCCATTGGAAGTAGGGACTCTACGATTGACGGCTTTTTTAAATCGGCCTAAGAATTTGGCTCAAGCTTTTTGTTAAAAGTCATGCATTTTAACAAAAAAAAAACCCTATGGCCTCTTGAGCCAAATTCTTATGTCGGTTTAAAAAAAAGTCTTCAATCGTAAGATCCCAAATACCTCTCAACATTTCCCTTGGAACCAAAATGTACGAGTGTGACAAGCGCAGAAAGAACTAAGGAAATACTAAAAGAGGATAGTTCGTGAGCGGTATTTCAAGAATTCCCGCGATTAAAAAATAATAAGATGGTGATTTGGTGCGTTGTTGCGGAAAACATTAAAACCTCTTGCTTTTATTTTCTTTTATGTACTAGTAGTACTACTAATACTAGTAAAAATTAAAACGAATCTAGAATCTCAGCTTAAAAATTTTATAATTTGAAACGAAATAACGAGGAAAAGGATGCTTCCACCCACCGCCGGACTTGAGTTAGGTGTTTCCGGACTTGAGCTGTAGGTAGGTGTTGCCAAACACTGAGTACTTTCATCAATCCCTTTAGGCGGAGGCACAGACTCGAGCTCTGGAATCAGTTTTAGTGAAGCATAGACGTCAATTCTCCCATACCCAAGCAGAAAGTTTGGTATACTGCTCTTTTCAACGCATCCGCATTTCAAATTCCGCGTTCCCACTTTTGTAACCGCCCCGGCATACAGGAGTCGTCTTATCTCTTCAAAATTGAGATCATGCTTTATTTGTAGCAGTATGGCAATGGCCCCGCTCACATGCGGCGTGGCCATGGACGTCCCGCTCAGTGCTCTACGTGAGATGTCACTACCAATGCCAGCTGACATGATGGCTTCCCCAGGTGCGACGACGTCCGGCTTCGCTCCCCATTTCTCAGTAAACCCCCCAGGACCCAGACTGCTAAAAGAAGAGAGGCTATCTGTTTTTCCAACAGAGCCGACTGAAATCACGTGTCCGTCACCAGGTGAATTGGTCGACCCGCACCCATCGACGCCTTCATTACCCGAGGCAAAGACTGGAATGATCCCAGTCAAGTGGACATTCTTAATTGCTTCATGAAAAGTACGTTGGCCGTTTCTCGAACTTCCCCAGCTGTTGCTAATTATGTCCGGGGCCTTAGAGCAGTCCTCATTTTCTCCAGTTAGGTCCGTGGGGCAGGCCATGAATTGGAGACACGACAAAATGTCAGCTGACTTTCCACTGTCTTCACCGAACGCACGGCAGCTCATCCACTTGGCTCCTGGGGCGACGCCGTATCCCAGGCCTCCAACGATCGTCCCAATCGTGTGAGTTCCGTGACCGTCTGCGTCTTCAGGGCTTGGGTTTCCTTCAATTGGATCGAACCACCCGAATTCTTCAATTCCTACGAAACTTGCATTGAGTAATATATGCGTCCCCCTGGCGCCTGTGTCAATCGACCCGATTCTGATTCCTGACCCGTCGAAACCCATTTCCCAGGCTTTCGGAGCGCCGATAAAGTCCACTCCCCATTGAACCTCAGCTAAATTATTTTCGTTGACTGGTTCTCTGGTCACCGGTTTAATTAAATTCACAACTTCATTTTCCCGGATTTCCGTAACTTCGTCAAAAGCAGCTAGGGACTTGACTAGTTTCCAAATCTGCGTTTTTAATGGAAATCACATTTGCGACCCAGAAAGTCTTATAGGAAAATGGGAGGTTTGAGTCTGAAAGTCGTTTTTCGGTTGCGCTTGCTAAAAAATTCTTGACTGATTTCTGGGATTCAGTGGCAGCGGATTCGAGTATTTCTTTTACGGTGTTGAGCCTCTGCGTCCTTGTAGAGCCAGAGAAATCCCTACTGCGTAGTGTGCTGATTCCAGATGAAGAGGGGGCTCGGAAGGAGACGAGGATGTCAAGCGATTTTGAATTCTCCCGTGAAGGGGTAAGGAGACTTGATCTGGATTTTTGATCTGGCGATTGAACTAAGCTCCTCCGACGAGGAAAGTCCAGCCACTGCTATTAGAACGACTAAAAAGCACTTGCTCAAGTTGAGCAACAAGAACATGGCGAGTAGTTCCTGGAAAGTTGGAAGTGTGAGATATACTACGACCAGTACCCGCTTTTAATCGAAAAATTTCCGTGTGATGCCGCGCAAGGTTACGTGTTATCAGGGTTATGACTAAATTCTAACATACAATAATGCCATACTCCAGAGTGCAATTCGACCGGTTGTCTAAATTAATCTATTACAGGGGAACGTTTATCATGCGTCACACTTCCGATTTCGCAATATTCACTCGGAAACAGTGATACATTTGGACCCTGAGACGCCTCACACATTTTCAGTTTTCCCGCTGTGTCAGACCTCCCTTCCTATTTTAGTGATTTTCGAAAATCCTTATGGGATTTCTAACGTAAAATTTAGGCAACAGTAAGGAGTCATGAGCGACTTTTTGAGTCGAGTTTAGGTTTATTTAACTCCGCCCGCCATCTTGAGAAGCAAATTTTTTCAGAGTACCGCCGGCCCACGAAGTACAAGCATTCAATAAAGCAGTAACTGAGCAATGTAAAACAAACTGCAGCTGTCCTTGAATTTGCTATTTCCATTTGCTAGCGTTTCGCTGACTTTTTTAAGGCTTTTGAATTCCTGACATTTTACACTTTTTGAAAATCATGAAGACTTCCCAGCCGTCTGTAAGAAAAACAGACGCCGACAAAATGGCTGACTTATTATTTAACCTGGAAAAAGCGGTCGAGTACAGCTACTAATTTGAATTTGTTTTTTTTTTCAGACTTAGAAGCCAGGTGCCTTATGCAGGCTGCACTAAAGTTTTTCTCACTGTCTCGTTTCTGGCATAGAGGGTCATGTCTTAAGCACTGACATACCGAAAATCATTGAAATGTTGGACTATCCGAGGACTGAAACGCAAACGCAGGCCTATACTGAGTTTTACAACAAACATTTCGGCAGAATTGTGACTCTGGAAAAATTCCTCTCGGATGCGGCTGCACTTCACGAAACAAGCGAATACGCCAAGTCCTACGCCCAACAAATTGACGTTGAGAAGAAAGGGGCAATTGGGATTGACGAGTTTGTGGAACTCATGAAGTTGCTCGATTTCACGATCCTAGGCTCGGCGAGCCCGAGATCGCATTCGATGAGTTCGTGAGCCAAGCTGGGAAGAAGGAAAATGGAAAAGTAATTATAAGCATTGAAGAATGTGCTCAGTGGATTGATAACAAGATCAGATCTCTCTGAATTCACCGGGTGACTTGTAACTCAAACGAAATCCAGTTGGTACAAAAAACGTCTCATGGGGTATAAAATTCTTTCTTCATAATTGGCATTACCCCTAATAAAATCAAGTATGCGATTAATATGAATAATGAATATGAGGCCGAGGTGAGGGAACCACACACCAGATGACAGCACGTTCACCACCCACGCTACGAGAGAACGGGAGAGAAAAACAACAGGAGCAAAAAAAAGAGACGCTATTTCTTTCTCTTAAGCCCATCAAAAATCGGCAATTTTTAAGTTTTTTGTTATTTTTGCTTATTGTCACGGGCCATCCTTTATTTTCGAAACCATCCCCTCCACCACTAAGCAAAACAGTTGTTTAATTGTTGTGGTGCATGCGGATTAATTGAATTGATTTTTTACGTGAGAGTGATTACATTGGGGAGTGGTAATTGGAGTTAATGCGGTGTAGTGACTACGATAGAGGGCAGGCACTGAAGTTTGTTAGTGTATAAGACTAGAACGAGACAACCCGTCGCTAGCGACTTCAAGAGACGTAAATTGGAAAATCCAAATTGCTCCCAATGGCTATCCCCTATTGACTCCAAATTTTAAGATTACAAGATCAGCTTTGCAGACTCAGTTTTGTGCAGGGTGCTTTCTTTCCTTAAAACAGCGTGGTTTTGAGTTTTTCAGATAATGCTTAACGATTAAAGTTTTTTCGGTTTTCCGAATTGAAAATGCTTGTGGGATTTAACTTCTATGTTCGTAAGCGTGGCAGGTGTAATTCTCATTTTCGCTGCCCTTTGTTTCACCTATATTCTGTGTCTTTTTTAAAAATTGCAGTCCCAATGGAAATCCCTTCCGCTTTGTTGGATCCAGAATTTCTTAAAAATTCAGTTTCAAATCCGACCGAAAAATTCGATACTCATCGTACTGACCACCTGTGTGACGACTAATGACCTTCACGTATGCATGATAGTCAACGCGAGGCTTCGCTTTGGTTTGCTTAATATTTAAGAAATGGCGTTAATATTGTGTTTTGAATAGTTGAAACGATTACGGACGCAGAAGCTTTTTCAGCCCAATCCCACGTTTTTAATGAGCTTTTTTTGAACAAATCCATAGTTTGAGTTACCGTATGTTTACTGAATGGAAATTTCCTGCATGTCCGAAGTATTTTGCAGGCCAGTGCAGTGAGGTAAAACAGAAAAACCCGGGTTAACTTGGGACTGGGGTAGTGTACTTTAATTCCACACGCAAAATGACTCAATTCTTCACCCCATCACATCATGATCCTCAAATATAATTTTTCTTTTAATATTCCGAGCATCATTTCAATGGGAATGAGCGGATGAGATAGAAGGAATGAAAAAAAAGCTCCCTTCCCATTCCCTCAGCCGCGTGTGTCATTGTTCCGGTTTCTCCATCCCTTCATTTCACCCTATTATTCTGCTTTGCTACCGAGCGGGGAATTATTGATCCGAACCTCGGTTTTTATCGGAGAGAAAATTCTTCCTGTAATTTTCGACTACTCGGCCTCTTGAGGCTTCCTTCAGTTTTGACTGAAGCAGAGGCAGACCGGGATCTCTGCTGCGTCACTCTCATCGCCTCCCAAGACAAGTGCCCTCAATTACTTAGCCAGAATTACGAGAATAATTTATTATGAAACTTAATACTGAGACTGAAGATGACGAGGGGTAGGGAAGTCCAGAGGGATTTTTTTGATTTTAGTCCCACGCACCCTCGCTCATTGACTGGAAATCAGGGAAGTATGGTCAGTGCCTCTGTGCAGGTGATGAAAGTGAAAGTGGAGAATGCCGTCCAAGAAATGTGGAATTCCAAGGGACTGGAGTAGATCCGAGCAACTGAGTGTGAGTGAGCGGGTATCGCTGAAATCAGGTGGGACATTGGGTTCTGGGATTTCGAACGGACGATTTGTTAATTCCGTCTCAGACTTATACGCTGCTGATGAGATTGATGCACTTTTGGATGAGATCCGTGACTTGGAGCCAACGAGTCTTCGTTCCGATGTCCAAGACTTTGAGATTGATGGCTCAACCTCTAGGCTTCCCTTTGGGTCGGCTGGGAGCATGACCTGTGACTCGCGAACTTCCGTCCATTCTTGGGATTCACACGCCCTGTATCACCACAACAGGGTTAGAGTCCAAATTTTCTTCATTTTTTCTTAAAAACTAGTTTTTTTTTCAAAAAATTAATTTTTTAACTATAAGCTAACCAGGGAACGTTGAAACGTCTTGCAACCAAAATTGCGTAATAATCACAAGCAATTACGAGTAATCAAGATCCTGAATTTCATTTCATGCACTTTTGTGTTTCTTTCCGAGAATTTTACAACCCCCCTCCTTTTCCCAGCTTCTAAAAATGCTTATGGAATTTAGCAGCTATTTGGGATTCCTGGGTGGGCACCGCTGAAAAAATGCGATTTTAGGGAGGGTAACAGAAAAGTTTTGATTTAGCATCTTAAGCCTCCTAAATCTGGTTGGTGATTTCAGACCCAGAAGCATAATTTTATTGGTTTCTGCAAAGGATTTTTTTCAAGGATGCCCCCACCCCCTTAGAAATGCCGAATTTTACATGATACATCGCATAAAGCTTTCCAAAAATCCCTGAAAAAGTAATTTTGGAACAACGGAAAAGTACGTGAAGCATTTCAGGATCCAAAGGTTCTCAGCATTTTGGAGTGACAAGCCGATATCGTAGAATTCTGGGTGTGACACGGTTAAAGGTTCCCTTGCAAACAATGAATGTTATTATTTTCTCAGATGGATGAAAATGAAGCTGGACCTGCGGAAGGTGGCCCAGTTTCCTTGTATTGTGACTGCCATCACATTCGTACTCCGATTGGAATACTCAGGATTGTTCTAATTGTAAGTAAATCCTTGACGAAAAATATGTAAACTATTTTCATCCTTCATTTACAAAAATCAAGCGGAGTGGGGAGGGATGGGCATCTGCTGATCTGCTGTAAAATAAATCTAAGAAAAAAAAAATGGGAGAGAGGAAAATAATTAAATCAAGCTGTTGCTTTCTACGTCAATTTTTCAAATGGGAATGAGAACACAGCACGGCATTTTCTGGAGAAAGCCGAGAACTAGAGGCAGTTAATTGAAATTAATGTTACTTACTCTAGAGAAGACGATAAAGTGAAAGTTTAGTTTCACCGGATCTCTGGATGGGAGAAGTGAATAAAGCAGATGAGCCGGAATCCCCACTCCCTCCATTCAAAGATATATTGAGTAATTTAGTAATCATCCTTGAATTATTTAATGATTCCCTTCCAGGTAACTTCCCTAATTGGAATGCTCTGCTTGCTTGGTGCGGGTACAGAAGAGTACGGCGTATTCACACTCCCGTTCGTCGCCAGGATTAGACTCATGCTCTTTATTATCCTGTTGACGACGCTGGTGACGCTGCTCCTCATCTTCCTTGACATATCCCTCCTCTACCACGCCTTTCCGTTTCATTACCATCGATGGGTGAGTGAGCTTACAAAAAAAAATCCTAAAATTTAAAAAAAATGAAAGGATGGTACCGAATAAAACGGGAAATTTTTTTTGGAACTTGAAAGTCGTGTGTCCAAAACGATTCATACAAGGATGCCTGTAAAATGGTCTGAATCCGCCATTATTTTTTCCTGAGTAATGGAATAGAGATAAAAAGAAAGTAAAGGCAACTTTGCCTTACATGACAGAAATTTTTTTAAATACCTTATCTTCGGCGTATTGAAAGTAGGGATTCTGGCAGTCCTAGGCAAGGGTCAGTTTTTGAAATCATGACTGTAAATTCTGCTCTGCCTTCATCAGTATACACAGGCTCAATTGCAAATAGATACCTGCGTAGAAAGCAGAATTTGGGCAGAGCTCACGGTTGGGATTTCAAAAGCTGACGTTTTTGTAGGATTGCTAGAAGCCTTTTAGTTTCAATATTATAGGCTGAGAGGAAAGTAAAGTATTCAAAAAAATTTTTATAAAGAAAGTCGTCATTTTTCTATGTAAACTCTATTTTGCATTACTCAGGGAAAGAAACACGGCGGATTCGAACCGCTTTGCAGGCAATGGGGGCATTTTTGTTTCTCGTTTTATTCGGTATCATCCTATCATTTTCTTTTACCATTTTTATTTCTCTTTGAAAATTTTGAAAAACAATTTACACTGATTTTTTCAGGCGATTGCAATTTATACAATGGAATGTGCAGCGTTTATGGGGAGTTCAGCTCTCATCGTGACTTTAGTTCAAATGTACCAAGAGACATTCCCATGGGTCCATGACAAGACACGGCATACCCTCATTGTAGCCAGTGTAAGTGAATCTTCGCCTAGCCTTTGATTCATAAACTAAAGAAAAAAGGAAAGTGTGGGAGGGTCATAGCCAAAAAAAAAAAAATCGCCCAATCTGTTTTTCTGAAAAACATGACCTCAATCCGTCGATAATGCCTCCGCGGAAACACGAAAACAGGAAAATCAATTCAATTTTCCAATTTTTTTTTATGTTTTCCATTATTATTTCCGGTGGTTGAGTAGAGGAGAATTTTCGAGGAGAATTTTAAGCAAAGGTGAAAGTACTTTCAATTTTCCAATGCTTGCCTTTCTTTGTCTTCCCACCGTTTACCAGGGGAAATGAAATTGAGATTGTGAATTGACGTCATTCAGAGTACATGTTCTCTATTTTTGTTAAAAATTAAAAATCGGTGTATTGACAAGGGAGCGTCACGTTCATGATACCAATTTAGCGTCACATCGACATTTATATACGATGGGAACATCAGATTGTGAACTTGACTGAGCGTCATCTTAACTTTTCCTGAACTTTTTGATCGCTTATGTCGTTTTTCGACTTCTGTAAATCATTATGAGATTTAAAAAAAAACCCCTATCCGGGAAAAAGGTTGATTACTTCGATAACCTGAAAAAATTCACTCTACACTCCTTGGAAAAAATGCGACATTTAATCGATGAAAGGTAAAAATCTCCTTTGGGAAAATCATCTTCAATATATATGTGAAAATCCCCTATGTGGAAATCCCTTATGCTAAAATTCCCGCTTAAAATTATGAGTGTAGAAGACAGCATGGCGGCCTTGACACGTCCAATATGACAGGTCGGCCATCTCAGGCTAAGTTGGGCATGTCAACATGGACTGTCACGGTAGAATTTGAAAAGACAAATTTGTTACTTACTTAGTATACCTGTCATGGTGGACACTCAAGGACAGCCGGTCAGCCATGTTGACATGGACCTGCCCACTTATAATTTTTAGAGCGGATTTCCGTTAAGGAGATTTCCACAAAGATACAGGATTTTATAGAGGGGATTTTCATATCCGTGTGAAAATTACATTCCCTCAAAAACCATTTGGAGGAGTACAAATGTCAAAATCACCAAAACTTCTGACGGGCATGTCTTCCCTTGCAAGCTCAATTTCCTGAAAAAAATATTCCTCGCAATGTTCCGATATTTTTGTACAATGGCATGCAAGGGGTTTTCGTCGAACTGGAAAGTCGAATGTTTTGAGTATGCATCTTGAAATTCGAATGTTAATGCCGAACCATTCAAGGTACATGACAAGTATCCATCTTTACTACTCGATTTTTTTGAAATTTTTTTTCAGAAATGGGATTAGAGTTTATTTTTGCTGTAACAAAACAACGGCAACTAAAATATGTATTTGCTTAACGATTCCAGGTTTTTGGGTTCCTAGCTGGTGTTGAAGCCCTGGCGTTAGCAATTTACGGGTTCTATGACCTCTGTCGCCTTCATTTACCAAAACGAGAAGACACAGACCAACTGACCCTAACTGAAAGAGCCAATCAGGAGATTCCTCAGTCCCGTGCCGATAGTCGACCTAGAAGAAACAGCGGGTCAAAGCATAAGCACATTGCTGGACCTTGTGATGACGAGCCCCCAGTGACAGGAACAGTCTGGCCGATCGACGACGTTCAGCCCTGCTCCTCCAAGCATATCCAAGGGCATTCAAATAATTGTTCAACTTCACATCGCTCGTAGTGAAAATTTCCCTTAAGAAATCCTGTACACTATATATACCTAAATATATACTAGCCACGAGATTCAAAATGAAAAAAATGAGCTAATTAGAATCCTTCCTACTACTAGTATTAACTACTAATGTACATACAGTTAATGTGTAATTTTGAAACTGGATTTGGAAATAATTGAAGATTTAAGAATTAAGATTTATTCAGATCGCCCAGGACAGGAGTCCCATACAAAAATGGTTGTGTTGATGGAGCAAGTGCCAAAGCTGCGTTGTGAAGAACTTGGGCTAGATTTTTAAGTTTTAAGAGCGGCTTTCTTGATTTTCTAGTCATGGCTTAGGTAGCAAAATTTTGTTTTAAGCTTAAGAGAACGTAATTACCCGCCCTATTTAAAAATTAAAGGACTCGTATATAGTCCCAGCTTCTGCTCAGCTCCCGAAAATTGTAGGTGAAAAGTCTAATTTGTAATAACTGATCTTTGGTAAAAAGCTCTGTAAGGCTCTGTAAGTTGGCGTCCATTTTTTTCACATTTCCAATTCTCACTTTGAGAAGTTTACCTTCTTCTATAATTAAAATTCTATAAAATTCCAAATTTTTAAGCTAAAATTTTGAATACTATTGAATTTCTTGTTTTCTACTTCTGATCCCTTCCTTACAATTTCTTTCATGCTCTAGTCAACTGCTAGGCAACTAGAAATAAATTGACTTTAATTTTAGTTTGGATTTAAGAAAGTACCTGTCTACCATGGACGTCCCTTTTCTGCTGAATAAATGAAAAATCCTATAACTTTTAACTTAAAAATCTTCTTCCTTGATTAATTGATTGAGGCTTTTATCATGAGACCCAAACAAAATTCCCATTGATTAGATAAAAAATTTTGTATTGAGTCTCACAGCTTTTGTTGCAGCAGCGATAAGAAAGCTTCAGACTGAATTGCTCTGAATCGAGCTCATCAGTTTGTTCTCAAAAATTTAAAATTCTGGAATCGGCGTTTTCAATTTCAAAATGGAGTTATTGAAGGCTGAAATCTCAGTATTTCCGCTCCTTTTCACTGGTTTCATTGTCTTCGTTTCATATTTCATCTGGTAAGAGCGAAAATGAAAATAAAATCTTAAGAATTGCAATTTAGGTTTGAGTTAAAACTGTAAAAATTTAGGAGTAGAAAGCGAGCACTGAGCGTATGGAAGCGCCTTGGTATTCCAGGCCCTGAACCAAATTTCTGGTTAGGGAATGTCAAGCAATTAACTTACGGACGAGTGGTGAGAGAAATTTTGTTATTAACCTATTTATAATTTTTTAAATCGATGAATCTGAAAAAAAGAAACGGAAAAATGGAAAAGAAAAATAATAAATTGAAACAGAAATTAAAGGAATTAAAAAACTTTCAAGAGTTTGATTCTTTACGCTCGAGAACTGGTATAATTGCAGCCTATTTTCGTTGACGGGCTAAATGTTGCGCTGAATTTTTTTTACGCTTGACTCCAGGATACAATGAGCGTCCTTCAAAACTGGCAGAAGGAGTATGGGCGTGTTTATGGATATTTCATAGGGCTCCGCCCCGCTCTCAACATTGTTGACGTCGACATTGTAAAAGAAATTTTCGTGAGGCAGTTCTCTAACTTTGTGAATCGACCGGTATGCCAAACACAACTCAATTCTAATGCAACTTCTAATAATTTTTACTTTATATTAGGACGCACTCCGCTTTGAAGAAAATCTAGCGAGACTCCGTGATAACAAATGGAAGGAAATCAGAAGGATTATGAACCCTGTTTTCACAACCAAAAAACTAAGAAATGTTAGAAACTGTATAAGCGTGCCTCGCTTCCTACCAAATCCATTTCAGTATTACGGAACAGCTGACAACAAAAAAATTGTTGATTTTCTAGTTAGCACACATGATAAATGACGCTGATGGAGTTTTATTAGAAGTCCTCGACGAAAAAATCAAGAGGAATGAACCAATTCCTTCGTATAAGACTGCACAGGGCCTTACTTTTCAAATAATTTCAAAAACTGGGTTTGCAATGGACGTTGACTCTCAACGAAATGAAAATGTAAGGAAATTTTTTTCAAATACAAATTCGCAAAATTCTTTGAAATTCTGATTTTAAAACTCTAGGACACATTTTACCAGAATTGCTTAACATGGCTGAGCTACCCATTCAGCATTTTCCAGTTTCTAATCCTCATGTTTCCTGGGCTGGCATTTTTATTTCGATTTTTAAATAAATTCGACAAGCGCTACAAATTTTGGAATGAGTCTAGCGCTCATATCCGAAATATCATCAAATATCGTCGAAGACATCCTCAGGTAATTCTATTCAGAAGTAAAATTTGCCAAAACAAAATAAATTTTCCATCAAGCTAATTATAAACTAAAAACTGAAAAACAAAAATCTTTGATAAGAAAACTAAAAAAAAAAATTAAAACAAAAAGGGTTCTGAAGAAATATTTGGAAAGCTTTATAAAGTACTAAATTACAAAAGCTTCATTGATTCTGTGTTAATTTTTTTTTTCCTTGGAAGAGAAAAAAAAGGATTTGAAAAATTATGAGAAAAGAAAGTCGGGAGCCTCTGTCGAAGGGTTCGGTACAATTTTTCATTTTTAATTTAATTAGGTAAATGAAGGCCAGCAGGATTTGTTGGGTTTGATGTTGGAAGCAGCAGAAGGAAAAATGGAAACATCACGCGAGCTTACGCTGGACACGTTGGCTGAGGACGAGGGCTCATTAGAGGACCAACCAAAATCCAGCAAAGTCAATAGACCCGCTGGGAAATTCCTTATGACAGATCTGCAGATTGTAGACAATTTGCTCCTCTTTCTGATGGCTGGATTTGATTCGACGTCGAATACACTGGCCTACGTATTTTATTTCTTGGCCAAGTACCCAGAAATTCAAGAAAAAGCATACGATGAAGTCATAAGAGAAATTGGGACCAGCGTAAATCAACGATCCTTTTTTCCCCGTTCTAAATCTAAACACACGAAAATTGTTTCTATCATTTTTCCAGGAGTCAATTGCACTTGACGATTGCAAGAAACTGAAATACTTGGAACGAATTATTTTTGAAACACTGCGCATGTACCCTCCGCTTCCAATGTAAGTATATTAAGAAATTCGAAAAAAAAAATTATGTAAAAAAATCATAATCGTTCCATTTGCACTCGAAGGAAGTGGGTTTTCGAAAACTCCAGAGAGTGTCTCTGCGATACGATGATTCTTTTTACCCTCAAGCTATTCATAGCGAGAGGGTATAGGGATCGTCAGGGAGGGGGGGGGGG
>JABASM010001730.1:0-13247 GCA_019776545.1 Brachystomella parvula | reverse complement strand
TTCAGGATTGAGCCTTTATGTGTCCCTGGAAGAAAAAAGCTACGTTGATACGTGTGACCCTCAAGCTGGGTTTTTAAAAAACATTTTTGATTTGAAACTTCCGCCATGCTACAATATAATGACAAAGTAGTATTTTCTAACGCAAAAGTAACCGGTCACTAGAAAAAAGTAACCGGACATTGGAAAAGTAACTGTTGATTGGAGAAGCAACTGCTCATTGGGAATATTAGTCCTCATTGGGAATATTAGTCCTCATTGGGAATATTACTGCTCATTGGAAATTTTTTCTGTAATTGAAAATATTACCGTCACTGGGAATGCTACTGCTCATTGGGAATATTACTGTCATTGAGAATTACTGCTCATTGGGAATATTACCGTCACTGGGAATGTTACTGTTTATTGGGAATATTAGTGTCATTGGGAATGATGACGAAACTGAAATGCAGTAATCTGAAGGGAGTGCCAAAGGTGAAAGCTCGGATGAGGATGACATCACATGGGGACTGAGTGATGTGGTGTGAGTTGTGTAGAAAATTTTGTAGGATATATACTAGGCTAAAGGCTAATTATACGTATATAATTAGTTTTTCACCTGAGTCAATAAACCCTGGTCTCTAATTAACCCCGGTTTCGATTAAGCCCCGGGTCTCTTAGATCGGAGGAATTAATAAACCCCCGGGGGATTATTCGAAAATCTACGGTAGTTCCAAACGGATGCATTTAAAAAAAAACTGTTTTCCTTCAGTATCTACTTATTTTACGATAAAAATGTGAATTGAATTTGAAATGCTCATTCATCAGGTGAGAAAAATTGAAGGGCTGGATTTAATAAAGGGTTTTTGGAGTTCTGTTTAGGCTTCAAAAAAAAAAAAAAAAAAAAAAAAAAAAAGTTTTTGGAGTAGAGGGTGGAAAATTTGTTTTGATTAAGATTAGGGAAGTGAAACAGGTATTTTTACCTTTCCCTTTCATCTTTTCAATCTTCGCTCAGGTTATCGCTTTTTTTCCACGAACTAGCGGCAAGTGTATTAAGGATTTCTTTCTGTTATAATGGGGGTGGATCCACTAAATCGCTTTTTTTCTTTTTCAAAATATCATTTTTCACTTTAAGTTTTTTTTGCTTCTCTGCCTTAGATTCTTCCTTTGATTTTTATATTTTCCTTAGTTACTTTGTGTAAGCTGATCACCCTGAGTAGCTGAAATTCAATTCTAGGAAAATGAAACAGAAAAACAGTATGGGAATTATACTCCAATTTAAAAAGGAAGAGAAAAAAAATTACTGCATGTGAGAATGAAAGAATTTTTATTAATTTGAAATTCATAGAGTAAAAATCCTCCGTACGGTTCGAGTCATCTATTTTATTACCCTGAAGTGGTGAAATATGTGTATTTTAGATTCGGGATTTATTAAGGTTTATTTCTAAAAATCCAAGCCGTTTAGCATGGATTCTTGTGCTGATGTATTAAATTACTTGAGATCTCACCCGTCCCATGGGTTTCTTCATTTTGTTTTCAGTAAAATCGTAAAATATTTACATTTGAGTCGAGGGCATTGAAGATTTTAACGGTGATCTGTGGGACCGATGGATGGGCTAAGCATAGCCAGGCAAAAGGCTCCTCTCCTCTGATTTCAAGAAAATCTATTTTGTTTCTACTTGTCTCAAATTCTAGGGTATTATAATCTTCAAAGTTCTACTGGTTTTGAGGAAAAATTAAGAGGATTTGAAGATACTGTTAGAATAAAAGAAAGTGGGCGGTAGCAAAATATTAAGAGAAAAACAGTTTTACAAACTTCGGCCTTTGGATCTCCTATTATCTGCCTAAACTTTCATTGTCTTCTTTCATTCTCCAGTGATAATCATTTAATCCTTTTTCCTTTTATTCCAAAAAAGCCTCATTCTAAAAACAGACACAATTAGTTTAATTTTACAGAAGAGTCTGTTTGATTCCGGGCCACCCCTACAACCCACCCACTTGGAATTACCGAATTTGAATGAATCTTCGAGGAATCCATTCTCTGTTATTTGTTATCCTTTTCTAAATGGACGTCTGTTTCTTAAAAATGTAAAAAAGAAAAAAAGAAAAAAAACATGCCAGGAGCGGGTAGCATAGGCATTTATATTCCCAGATGAGCTTCTCGCGTTTTTTGGACATGGTTTTTGTATTTCTTGGTATATTTTCTCTAGAGGTCAAAAGTTGAAATTCGCCTGCCTGCGTCGCATGATTTGTATTTATCAGAATAAACTTGTTTGGGAAATACAGAACGGTGTCAGAGGTTAAGTTATTTCAGGAGAGCCGACAGTCATGCCATACCATTTACTTTGAATCGGAATTATTCTTGGAGATAATTCCCTACCGACGACGGCTAGGCTTGGATCTTGGTTGCGTACGTAGGGGCCAATGAGCTTTTGCATAAATATTTGTCAATCGCGTACTACGTGGATTTCCCGTTATCCCCATTCATACAGAGCGGAGAAATCATTAATGAATGCAATGGGAATCCAGGAATTAGGGAATAAAATTCCGCTTTCTATTTAATTTTTATTTACTGGAAAATGCACATCATTTTTCTACGGTTCTGATTTCTGTCTCTTTTATTCCAGGATCTGGTGCTAAAATGAACGTGGGGATTTTGTCATCCAAGGCGTGCTTCCTCTCCCGGAAGGCTGAAGAGCACATCAGACAAATACTAGGAGTAATTTGTGGATCTGATAAGAAACGGCTGAATGTGGCGTAAGTAACCATCCCAAATTTTCCTGAATTCCACAATTTCCACTCAATTTTCAATTTTATTTTTATTTTTGTATTTTCCAGGCTTCATTCATTTGATATTTCTGAGCTTGGCGATGCCGGTGTTAAGGACCGCGAGCTCCACAAATCCAAAATCCAAATCGTCATTATTTCTCACCATTTTCTCAACCTCATCCGCCATGATGAAAGCGTGAACAAGCGCGTGAATCCAATTAATCGTATTCTCCGTGCACATCGCGTTGTGGCAATCATGCTAGGCGGCCTTCAGATCCCGTCGGGCTCATCTGGAAGAGGAGCCTATCAGAATGTCCCTGAAGTGAATGAAGAATTTAAGCATTGTAAGTAAATAAAATGAATTTTTGGGTTGAATGGATTTCACTCCTCTTCGTTTCCGTTCAATTAAAGCACTCTCAACCCTTCTTTCATTCAACCCTGATCAAATTCACTCCCTTTTTTAGTGAATTCATCAAGATTTCCTCTTTTTTCTTACCAGATCTTCTGAGATTCTCTGAATGGAAATCTCTGGACTTCAGAAAATCAGAAGAAGGAGATTCAGAATTTTATCGAAAATTCACAGAAAGGGTCCTTGCTATCTACAACTATGAGATGAAGCCTAAACTTGATTTTACCATTTTTCCCAAGAAAATTTCCAAGATTCAGTCTCAAATCGTGATTTTCTTCAAAAAGATGCTAGAAGATGAGGATACTGTGAACGTCGAAATTTTCCGTGGGAAACACGTGGAGCACGTCCCTGAAGTTTTCCTGATCAACCCGTACTCTGGAATCATTTCCGTCCCAGGTAAAGATTTTCAGAATTTTGGATTCTTCCTTAGACGAATCCTCAATCCTTGTCAATTTTTGTCGTATATTCTGCTTATTCACCGAAAACAAAGCGGTAAATTTTTTACGCCAGATGAGTAATCTGTTTTTTTAGGAATCTCAGAAAATCTCAAATATTCTTAAAGGTTTCATAAAGTCTAAAACAAAAATGTCAAAGAAATTCGCAAAATCTAAAACATTTTTGGAAATTTCGAGCAATTGAATTTCAAACTTTACAGACAAAAAAAATTTTTCTCCTGAAACTGTGATTGACATGGGTTTGAAAGATAGCAATGTGAATGAAGGAGTACACCTTCGCCGATGCGCTGAACTGAATTTGGATTTTTCGTTACTTCCTAGTTTTGTCCTCAATTCTTATTTTATTTTTTCGATTTTTTAAATTTTGATTCTTTCTTTTAAAATTTTAGAAAATCTGTTTAGAGAAGGTGGATCGTTTTTAATCGATGTCCGTGTGAGCCTAAATGGGGTTGAGCTTGGATCAAAATCACTGAAGTACGACCCTACACTGACAGAGAGTTCTGCACAAGTTTTCGTTGACGAGGATGAGATTACGCTAAGGCCACTGACACCTTATACAAATTCAGAGACTACTCCAGTACCATCATCGTCGGATTCTTCTGTTGCTACACCAGCGTCACTGGAATACTACGATTTACCACGCCCTGTTAAAATGGACTACTGTATCCCACCTCCTGCCAGACCAGTTGTACCTCAGAAACCGAAGAAGAAATCGGCCACAGCCAATCAAAATTATTCTAGTCTTGGTGACAATGGCGATGAGCCTTCCTCCGCCTATGCAAATCTAATCTCTTCCAACTGTGTTCAAGTTTCAGCAATCAAAACAGAAGAGGAATCAATCAACAACAATCAAGAAAATTAAATCTTAAATCATACTTTTTATATTCTCAACTATCATGACTTAATATATTTACACTGACTTACTCAAAGTTAAATAATGATTCATAGCATTGCTCTAACCTCCAGTTACCAATTGACCTGTACTTAGCCCACGTACAATAAATAAATTCTTAAAACTCTATTCCAGATCCCCCCCATTATTGCACTCAATTTTCTACTGCGTCTGAAATTGGAAAATAGCAGGTCAAAGATGACAGGATAATGATTTTGTGATAATTCAAAATGATGGTTTGGTAAAATTGATTATTGTATGACAACGGGATACACCCCCTGGCTTTTTTTCTGAAAAATCAAAACTTCCTGGTCTGGGAAAAGGAGAAAGTTGGGGGAAGCAAGCGTAAACTCAGCCGGGTTTGTTTGTTTACCTTTTTTTCTCCAGTTGATTTTGATTTTTTGGAGAGAAAATCTGAAATTCTGAACAATAAATCGTGATTTGAACCTAAAGTCTGAGGTAAGGTCATCCGGCTCTCGATGTTTATTTTACAAAACAGCTGATTGGCTTCTGAATTTTTCAGTTTCATGCTCCTACGTGAATAAAAGGAAAAAAGCCTTTTTTCGCTCAGGCATTGCCCTCTATCACCTTAAGCTCTCAGAAATCTGGAATTTACAATGGAGGAATGTGGCAGTAAATTATTAGCAAAGTCCACGGACATTTACGTTCCTCAGTTCAAGGAAAAAGTCCTCAAATTCATTGGACCAAGGGAATCAAGTGCTTCATGCATCAGTACCACCCATGGGAAGACGAAAGGAAAGAAGAAAGTAAAGCCGACGAGGTCAAAGGTTACAATACTTTCAGCAGCTCAGAAATTCTCAGTTCATCCAGACACCGTCTCCGATTGGATTCAGACTTCTGAGCGCCAGAGGAAGATAAAACGTTTGGAAGCAGGATACTCTGATACTTCTGGTGGTTCAAACAACCAAGTAGGGGATTCTGGTGCAGATTCCAATAGTGGCAAACCCAGTGCAGTGGACATGCTGGAGAAGCAGTTGATTGATTGGTTGAAGAAGACGAGAATGGAACTGGAGGAAGGAGTGAGCAAGGCAGGGACTGGTGGATACTTACTCGAAATCAGCATGAGCCGAATTTCTCGTCAGGTCAATGTCTTCATCAAGGAGGCCATTGCATCCATCGACGCTGCCCCTGGGGTTCCCAAGGAAGAGGAAAAGGAAGTTCTCGAGTCCTGGATGGCAGCCTGGGGAAAACGTATTCATGAGAGCGTTTACAATGATGACAGGGACGAGGGGAGTCAAGGCACTGTTCAGCTCATACCACCAGCGAAAGTAATCAAGGTAAGATACGCTTTTAGCATTACGAAGCGTAGAATTACCTACGTCGAGTTGACATGTCCAAGCGCTAAACCGCCGCCTCAATCGCGTGTATGAGGTCGGCTTTAGTCATGGGCATGCTGTCTTGCGACTTGAACACAAGAAACCGTTTTCTATTCTTCAGACATAGTTTTTATGGAACTAAAGTTGTCTATGGCTCCTTTTTAATTCTTTTTAATTTTAAGACCCCATTTATCACCAATTAGCAATCACGAAATAATTAAAATGCCCAAACTCAAATGCGACGCACGTCTTGGTTTGTCTTCTACTCTAACCCCTCGTGCAAAGTGCACGTTGTTTTTACTCCACTCTGATTTCTGGTAAACATCAGCTGTTCAGGTCGAGGTCGAAGGGTCACGCATCACGCACATCAAAAGAATTTAGAGTTGACACGTAAGTTAATCACATCAGCAAACATTCGTGGTTTCGGTGTCGTCTGTATCCTGAGTACTTACATGCTGATTTTTTGCTTCTGTTTTTTGTATATTAGGTCTTAACTCTCAGCCTCAGCCCTCCGTTTTGTCTTAACCCCCAATTACAATGAAGACAGAAGGAAAAGTTAAAAAACGCTTCAAGCCATCGACGCTGAAGAAAAGCTTCAAACCGAAACCCAAATCTCCCAGTGCACCAAAGACACGGAAGGAGCTCCGTAAGGAAGAGCGAAAGAACAAGAAGGCAGAAAAGCATTCATATCTACTGAAGAAATTAGGCAAGACACCAGTAGCTCCACCAAAGAAGAAGCGGAGACAAACTAAGAAGAAGAAGCGAAAGAATTTAGCGGAGAAGATGCGAAACGAGAAGCATCGTGATGGAAATGGTGATGAAAGTGTAAGTGGGTCTGAGATTAACAGCGATATAGAAACACCTCGTCTCAGCTTTAAAGAAGAAGAAGAGAAACTAAAGAAGGAGATGGAAGCAGTTCGGAGGAAGCGAATGATAGAAGAGAATGCTGACGAGGATAAGACTATTCGCTCACTCCATAAGAAGCTCAAATTGAGTAAGAAGGCAATCATACCTGCTTCATTTCGCGTTGATGGTTTGGATTGTAAGTGAAATTAGCAATATAACTAAAATCGCAAAAGTCAGAATATGCAATGTTTATATTTTGTTTAAATTATTGTAGATTTGCTTGAATTCTGTAATGAATTGGATACGAAAAAATCTTTTGATCCTAACGAAGGAAATGAAAAGCAAACCAAGAAAGCCTCACATGATGAAGACAGCGATTCAGAAGGCCTTGGGGAAGATTTTAGCTCAGAAGCGGAAGACTTGGGAAGTGAGGATGAGGAAGCTGTAGAATTCCACGATTCAGAAAAGGATGAGATGTCGGACGGTTATGTCGAAGAATCTGGCGAAGAAAATGAAGATGAGGAATCAGCTGAAGGTTCTTTATCTTTAGCCAGCGATAACGGCCAGTGGGAAGATATTTATGGAAGAATGAGAGACAAGGATGGGAATGTTGTAAGTCAACCCATTCAAACATGTCCAAGATAATAAGCTAAAACGGAAACTAGAAAACATGCCTTGTGCTTTTTAGATTACTGACACTGTAAGCGAAAACACCTCAGTCACCCTGAGCACACCAAATCCAGTTCCTGGGAAGTACGTTCCACCAATGCGACGTGAGAATCAAAGTGCACGAGATAAAATTAAGAAAAGTATCAAGGGTTTACTTAATCGTCTCTCCGAGAGTAACATGCACAGCATTTCAGTACAGGTAAACACACCTCTCTGTCTCTCCTTACTTCATATTTTGAACCAGAAACGATATGTATCTAATTTTGTAGATTGAAGACCTTTACATGCGGAACAGTCGAAATGAAATGAACGAGAGCTTACTTGAGCTATTAGAAGCAGTTCTTGTAGGCCCAGTACTGAGTTCAGAGCGGATTATTTTAGAGCATGTCATGCTGCTCGCTATTCTTCATGCCAATGTTGGAACGGAAGTCGGGGCCTTCTTTATACAGAATTTTGTACAAAAGTTCCATGCGCGCTATCAAGCTTTTGATCCCCTGCAGGGGAATCAGAAGGAATTGGAAAATTTAGTTGTCATCATTTCTTACATCTACCATTTCAAGGTAAAAGTTTGCACAGACTGAATTCAGAGCTCTTAATTTTTATTTACTTTTCTAGATCGTGGATTGCTGTCTGATTTATGATATTCTCAATTTCCTTGGTGCATCATTCACCGACAAGGACGTGGAGCTTATTTTGAGCGTACTGCGTAGCGTTGGATTTCGCTTGCGAAAGGATGATCCGGCCTCCCTCAAATCCCTCATTCTCTTACTTCAGCAAAAAGCAGCAGAAGCCAAAACTGGGAATTTCGAGGTGAAAATTCGGCCATTTTTCTATGTCCTAAAGTTGAGAATTTTTTAATCTCTTGATTTTTAAAAAGTTTCTTTCACTTTTTATTTTAACTGTTTCAAAATTCGTCCCTACCTTTTCTAATTTCACTTTTTTCAATTATTTTAATTTAGTTTTTTAATTCTTATTTTTTACATATAGTTCAAGAGTGAAGTTTATGTTTGGAGATTTTGCTGGCCATTCGTAATAACAACATGAGCAAAATCCCAAACTATGACCCTTCGTTCGGTGAACACCTTCAGAAAATCATCAAAACTTTTCTGCACAAGGGGAATTACGTGTCAGAACTGAAAATCTCAATGCAAGATTTACTAAATGGTGATTTTTCCGTCTACTTATTCCTTCTCAAGCTGTTAAAAATCATTTTTCTTTTGTTTAATTTCAGCTGATACAAAAGGAAAATGGTGGATCGTTGGTTCTGCTTGGACGAACGTGGGCGATGATGCGAAAGGAAAAGAATCGAATATCCCAGAACGAGATTCTACGGTTATTAAAGCAAACGAAAAGCTTCTTACCAAGGCTAAACGGCTTGGAATGAATACAGATACGAGGAGGAATATTTTCTTTATACTCATGACCGCAGAGGTAGAAAAAATGGCCAAAACAAAAATCTGAAAAATTAGTTGTACCAAAAGTTGATTTTAATTTAATGTTTCAGGATTACCTTGATGCATTTGAGAAACTACTTCAGCTCGGCCTCAAGAATCAGTTGGAAAGGGAAATCATTCATGTTGTCGTGTACTGCTGTTTGCATGAGAAGAATTTTAACCCTTACTACGCATTCTTAGCTTCCAAATTTTGTCAATTAGAGCGTCGTTTTGTGGTAAGTAAAATCTAAACAACAAAAAGAAACCAAGATGTGATTTTAAAGTTCAATTTGATATATCTATTTCTTTATTTTCTCACAGTTGACGATTCAGTACACCCTGTGGGACCGACTCAAAGAGTTCAGCGAGCAGGAAGCTCATCACCTCAAAAACATGAGTCAATTCCTCATTCACCTTATCAACGACCGGAGTCTCCCTATCACCATCCTCAAAGTCATCGATTTCGCAGACATGACGAACTCCAAGCTCTCATTTCTCAAGGAGATACTCATAGGGATCCTACTTCAGTCCAATGTAGAGAACATCGAAGAAATCTTTCTCAAGCCAGCGTTATCAGAGAAATTGCATCTGTTCCGCGAGAGCCTGAAGGTCTTTATGAACCACTTCATCCTCAACAATGGAAGTTTGGATGGAGAAGCAGCTGAACCCCCCAGCCCCATAGATAAGAAAAGCCTAGCATTGCTAAAAGATAGAATTAGGATAGCTGAGAAGGCTATGTCACTTGGGACCAATAAACTTCAGCTCTAATATTTTTTTATTAAAAAAAGCATAGCTTTATTCCTTTTCATTAGCGCGTGGGTTGTTACACTTAGCATGAAGAGAGGAATGGAATTTGAAATCGACGATGCTAATTAATTTGTTGATTTTTTCTTTAATTTTTTATTTTCAGTATTCCAAGAATTTCAAGGATGAAATCTCGGGATTTTCTCGTGTCCTTGGACAGCGTCGAACATCTCGGATGTTTGGAATTTCTCAGCGTCGAATTTTTGATTGGGTGAAAGCGGGGGATGGAGACGATACTGGGAATTCCTCAGAGTCGTCAGAAGAGGGGGACGAGCCTCTCCAAGCTCCTGCCAACAATAAGGGAGTGGAACCTCTCAACAATGCATGCGAGAGAGGCCGGATTTCTGCGAAAGCGATCAAGCAAGTTACGGATATTGCAATAGAGAATGAATTGCATGACTGGGTCATTTCACGACTTCCCCTCAAAACGTCAAGCAAGGAAATCAGGGAGAAGGCTCTGAACCTTTACCGGTACAATTTTTAATTCCTAGCTGCGAGTGCCTGATAGTTAACAAAGGCAGTATATCTTGCTTGCGTCAGTTTGCACTTCATATCCGTATTAATTTTTTCTTTTTCTTTTCTTTTTTTGGAAAAATTCAGAAACTTTTATAAAATATCCAAACTTTCAAGATTAAAAAAAAGTATATGAAGAATAGGCCAAACTCTTAAAAATTAAAATCTTGGAAAGGAATGAATTTTATTTTGTTTACTGATTTCAGCTTGAAAGGCCAGACGACCATAAAGTGTTCCTACGGTTGGTTCCGACGGTGGGCGAGTCGCTATGGCCTCCCTCACGGCTACCACGAAGAAACGGACCCACAGATCCTCTCATGGATTCTCAAGGAGTTGGACAATAACAAAGAGCTCAACTACTCCATCATCCAGGACTATGCTCAGAAAGTGATCTCAATTAGTAAGCCAGGATTCAAGGCCTCATCCCACTGGGTCCTCCGATTCACAAAACGCCATCACCTTCTCCTCAGCTGGAATGGGCTGTGTGACGAGGTCCTTCCTCCACCGCTTGAATCTGAAGCCAAAGCCTTCATCGAGCATTTCAAACAAACTGTGGAAAGACTCGGGTTCACGAGTGACAGAATTGTTGCGGTTGACGAAGTGCCAATCAATTTCTACCCTGCTACTCCTCCAGCTTCTACCAGCGGATCAAAACGGCAAGAGGTCTCACTCATCCCAAAATCCACAGGATTCAGGAGGGAGAGCATAAAGAACTGTGAAGCTACGGCAATCCTCTCAATACTTGCCAACGGGACCATCCTCCCTCCCATGATTATCGTCAAGGTGAGCTAACAAATTTTAAATGTCAGCAGCGTTTTCCAATGCCTGGGCCTCGGCGGTTTCGAATTTTAAAGAATTTTGAATCTGGAAGTCAGGAAATCCGAAAATTCGAATTCGAGAACTTGAAATTTCAAAAACTCAGAGAAAATATGGCTAAAAAAATTTTATTAGTCTGTGTGTTGAACATACTTGCGCATTTTTGTTACGCTGGATTATTTTTATCTTCATTCTTTTTTTAGGGGGAGTGTCCTAAGGATTTTGGTCGGGTCTACACGAAGCGTTGGGAATCCAATAATCGTCTTCTACTCAGAAAGCACGGAGCCCAACCTGACTTCCTACACAAAATGGTTTGACCTAATTTGGAAGAAAGAGAGGGAGTTATTATTGGCAAGGCCAGAAGAAAATGATCTAGCGGATTACACGAGTCTCCTCGTGTGGGACGCCTATGATCTCCACAGTCACCCGGAACTCATTCTCAAGTGCCAGGAAAATAAAACGCTGGATTTGAGTTTCCCATTAGGAACTGGGAATAAGCTCCAGCCAATCAACGTCTTCCTCTGGGAGAAATTCCTTGTAACTTCTCTTAAAAATTGATTTTCTTTCTGACGAAATTAATTTTTTCTTAATTTTCAGAAATATTTGGACGAGGCTTGGAAGGCCTACTTGGCTAAAAATACTGACAGTGGAAAAATCATTCTTCCATCTACTAATGAGGTTGTTGACTGGGTCTACGCAGCTTACCTCAAACTCAAGGATTCAACTACAGTAAGCCTCAATCAGAAACTTAATTCTGGCTAGCCAGACTATACTAAATATTTCTTTTTGTGTGAACATAGGTGAAGTTTGAGGAGTCTTTCAAAATAGTCGGTCTTTCTGACGCATAAATTTAATACTGAATTTGTGAGTCATAGCTGATAGCTTTTTAAATCTCAGTTTCAAAATAATTAGGAATAAAAAATACCTGAAACTGAAGAAGCAGGAAGTTATGCTTAGCCGCTGAAAGCATGGTGCCATTTAACTATGCTTCTGTCATCAAACCCAGATCAAAATTGGCTTTCTTTTATCGCTGAATTCCCCGCTGCCTCTGCAGCACCTTCTCGAACTGCTGCATGGTAGTTCACCACTTCCAAAAGCATTTTCATAACTACTAGAAGGACCTAAAATGGAAATGATCGCTGATTTGGATGAGGGTCAGAGCACTTGAGTAAAAATACTGCAGGGAAAAATTGTTCTTCCGTCTACCACTGTACCCTTTGACCAGGTATAATGAGCGGCTTACCTTACTCCAGGATTCAGCTATACGGTAAGCCCAATCAAAAACTGTGTTAAAAAGAGCTGGTGTACAAAAAAAATTTTTTGAAAACAGGCGAAAGAGTTTTAGAAAATAATCAGGTCTGTCTCGAACATTTAATAAATACGTTAGTGGTATACCTACTAATAAAAGATGTCGAATCGCAGTTTAAAATGAGTAAAAATAAAGCTTTGAAAATTCGTAGGCCCTGGAAATCATGGAGTAACGTGTGTGCGGCAAGGATTGATAAGCAAATTTTGTTCATCCCTTCATGGAATCCAGTCCCATCCATAAGTGGCATATCTCGGAACAAAATTAGGATCAAATGGCGTTTCTTTCGTTTCCTCATTACCAGTCTTTCTTTCACCCGCTTCACCTCCTCCAGTTGCACCCGAGTTGCTTGGTAGCCCACCGCTCCCAAAAGCGTCTTCGTAACTTCGAGGAGCTAAATATAATCGAAATTGTTTTCCAAAAAATAATGGAAAAACATGAAAAATCTAAATCACGTACGCAGATCTGGGTATCCAGCAATGACAAGCGATGGGGCTGAAGAGTAGAGCTCAGAACCACTAGTAGGGGGATTCACGAAGTTCGTTGGTCCTGGAAACCTTGGACGCATGTGCTCGAAATTGTTTCGCAACGGAATTGTTCCAATTATAACCGGAGTCGACGCTTTCAGGTTGTTTCCTAATGGAATCTCTACTTCAACCTAAGAAAATTAAATCCAAAAAAGCTCATCACCTTCCTATGGATTTCAGAAAGAACTATGCGCTTCAAGGGTCTCGAATGTGCACTCTTGTCATTGTCGATTACGTGAATTGAATATTTCACAGAAATAATTCCGCATCCCCCAAGGCCTGTAGGTGGTATCGCAGGGATAATGGCAAGGTTAGGATCTCCTCTCCAAATCTCTGTTTTACCAGGCCCTACCCCAGGCCACCTGAACCCAATCACCGTGTCACTCTCACTCTGTGATTCCCCACCAGCATAGAATACGATATCCTGAAATATGAAAACAGAAATGAAATTCACTCTAACACAAATCAGATTTCAGAATTAACTGGTATACCCGT
>JABASM010001729.1:0-13255 GCA_019776545.1 Brachystomella parvula | reverse complement strand
CCGGAGCTTATATAGGCTAATAGTTCCTGACTGAAAGAGAAAATTTTGAAAAAAAAATAAAAAAATAAAAACAAATCTAATCGGTAAGGTATTGGGCTGGGCACATCTAAATTCCAACCAATGAACCATTAATCGCAAGTACAAATTCAGTACTGTTTTTTAGTGGTTAAACTAACTGCTAAATCAAAGTACTTCGGAAGTTATCAGTGAACGAAGTTAAAGAAGTGATAAAAGTCTTCGCAATTAACAGCTGGGAGAAAGTGAAAAAATAAAAACTTTTAATCGCGCGGTTTGTCTGCTGTTGAGTTTGCAGCAGAAGTTTTTGTTTTTTCACATTGGTTGGAATTCAGATGTGCCCAGCCCAATACCTTACTGGTAAGAGCCCAAATATTAATATTTACCTAATACCTAATATCTGTATCTTCGAAAAACCGACAAATGCTTCGAGTCAATCCCAGTTTCCAAGTCTCTTCCCATTTCAGAGTATAGTACATCGTGGAGTTATGGGGCAGTGTTTTTTCTGGATACGCGATGCGACATTGCCTTGGCGTATGACGCCTTTATAAATATGAGCCGAAATTCCATACTGGCAGATTAGGTCGGAAAAGAGCCAGCGTTATCACAAGCGACTTAACTATCATCACCATCAACCATCATGTATCATTCTTTGTGTTTTTCTGTCATGCTCTCCTATACAGCCTTGTTCAAGACTCGCCTCGAACTGCTTTTCTGATAACAGACTAATCCAAGGAAAAACCGAGTCTTCTAAGCTCTAGAACCTCAAAAATTTGAAGGTTTTAGTGAAAGAAACTTTGCTGGAAGAGAAAGAAATTCATTTTGGCACATCATCCATCACAGCTGCCATCACCAGTGCGGAAGACTGGAGAAAAGTAAACACACCTACCCAAATGAGGGGATGGAGACCGCATCAATTTCGTGGTCGTGGTAAAATGCAAATTTTTGAAAGGATAGGATTTGAATAATATGAAGGCAACCTATATCCAGGTTTTTCCTCTTGGAACCTTCCTGTCATCATGGAATGTGAGGAGGAAAGAGAAGCTTCTGTCAACACTGAATTACCCCTCTCCCCCCTCCTCTAGAAGATTTTACTATCATTTTCTAGAAAAAAAAATCCACGGCTGAGTTCAAGGCAGGAGATCAAAGAATCCCTTGAAAAATACGTTTCCGTTTCTATCCCACGCTGTAGCTGCCAGATTCTATTTCCTGCATGGCCTCAGCAGCGGAAGAATAATTTTTGATTCAAAATTCTATTATATTATGAGAATACCAGGAGCGGAACTACGGGAGCGTAATAAATTTAGCCTAGACACCTACTGTTACGCCTCGAAAAAAAACGAAGGAATGAATGAAAAAGATTTTAAATTATTCGAACTCAAAGAACTTTGGAATCCTAGAGCAAAAATTCAATTTGAAAGTAGTAGTAGCAGTAAGATTCGCGGTGCTTAAGTTTGGGGATCATTTTTCAAATAAAAACAATAAAACAGACTATAACCTAAACTATATATATTCCCACATATTAAAAAAAATAAAAATTTAATTAAATGAAAAATGGAAAAATCATATGATCGTCGCTTTAACCTAATTCTTTCGCTTTATCCGCCAGCAAATTTCAAACATGAACGCAGAAAAGCAATTTTTTATTTTCTAGAAATTTTTAGAAAATCGAAGAGGGGATAAAACAAAATGGAAGAACAAAAATGGGAGTTCTATGCTTCCATTGTTTTGTTTCGCAAAAACTTAAACCAATGACATTTTCCTTTTAAACTCTAATAATAGCCGCCACCTCCGTAACATAACTGCCTGCTCACTCGCACCCGCCTTTTGAGTAGGCGTTAATTGGATTTTTCGAAGTGTGCAAGGAACCAGCCCACTCAGAAATGGTAAAGTTTGAAATAGAATCGAGCATTCACTACAATAGAACGGTTCCAAGCTTCAGTAGAATATTTTAAAGACAAAATTTGTGGAGTAATTATTCACCCTCCAAGAAAAATGAACTTTCGGCAGTTTAGAATTTTCAAATGCCAAAAAAGTGCAAAATTACTTAACATCTAAAGACAAAAAAAAGTAAAGTTGTCCGAAGGTCAAAATAATTTAAAAAATAGCCTTATTCAGAAGATTTAAGAAATGAAAAAAAAAAAAGTAATGCAAAAAAAAGATAAGAAAAAAGCAATGGGAAATTATTTTTTAAACAACAGAGAAAATTTATTTAAAAACAAAAGAAAAACGGGAACTCACTTGACGGAATCGGGCTGGATGAGGGAGTAACTGACATGATTCCATGTTTTCGGTTGATCAACCACTTTCAGGGACTTTGTAGGGAAGCAATAAAGAAAAACAAAGAAAACTAAAAAGCTGAAATAAAAAAAGATAGGAAGCTATTTTTCCAGAAGCATCTTCTATATTTCCAGCCGACGAGCTGCGCTGCTCCCCACAATTTTCTTCCGAAATGATTTCGAAAACTTGTTACATGCATTTTTCTAATTTTTCACTATCACTGACCTCCTCTAGATTTCCTGCAAGAATTCAACATCGCATTTCAAAAACAAAAAAAAAAAGCTATCAGACAGGCGGTTAATTTCCCATAAAAATGTGCATGGCATCCAAGGCGTTCTTAGTAAATCAACTTGTTGTGATCTGCTTCTACTGTGCTACAAGTGTTCATGAGTTGTCAGGTAAGAAAAAAGAGGAATTCTACCTGGGGAAAAAAGTTATTTTACCGTATGAGAGGTCAATGTCCGGGGAGGTGGCAGATTTACCCAGGCAAAAGAGTTAGTAAAGAGGGAAGAATACGAAGGAATCGTCTCTCAACTTTTACCGTTGCTCATTCCTCATTCCTTGAGTGAAAACACCCTACTACAATAAATACTAGCTTTTCCCATGCAAAAGGAAAATAAAACTATATACACTCTCACACCTCTCACCTGTATTACGCTTCCGCTTAAAGCTTAATATTTGCACAAAGAATTTCACAAAGCTTTTCCTTCCTTTGGCACTTGCTTTCAGTTAAATTGCTTTTGGGGTTAAGGGCGAATTAAATCATTTCAATTCCATACCTAAGGAAGAAATTTAGAAAATTCTGAAAACTCCATACTGGAGATGTAGCTGAGGAACAGTGTAGAAAACGCCTTAGAAAATTGACAGTTTTGCAAAGGAGGCTGAAGGTATAGTGTTGGGGGTGAGGCTGAAGTCATTGTTATTTGCAGCAATATTAGCTTACGTCATACTATTTGAAGATTTGCATTGGAATCCTCCTCCACTTTCTGATTCATCACCATCAAATCATCACCATGTTTACCTACACGATTCATCCAAAACTGAACAGAAATAATTCACACAGGGTTTAATTGCATTTTTCGTACTCGACTGTATAACTCTCAGGCTTTCCTCCTTTTCTTTTTCAACCATTGGCCATGGAATTTCTCCTTATTTTGAAAGAAGTTTTTTTTTATCTTTTCCTTGCATTTATGTGAAAGAGGAGCCGAATTTTGTATGTCGTCATGCAAAAAAAATTGAGCCTCGAGGTAATCCTGGTAGACTTTGCATTTGCATTGTAGTGTAATTTTACTTATTAATTTATGATGAGACAACAATACGCTTCGAAGACTATTATGTCTTATAGAATACGTGCGCTCTTATATTTCTACAGGCTTTTCAGCATGTGAGGAACCATATTCCATGCTGGCCCAACGTAAAAAGAAATTAAGGCATTTTTAATTTTATAATTCCATTCTTATTAGAAAAAATCAGGGAAAAAGTGCTACGGATTCCTTGTCTTTAGCAAAAAAAAAAAAAAAAAACAAAGCCTGCGTCTCCAAAATCCAAGAGGTCGAAGGCAAATCCCGCTCAACCTCAATAAATTCAAAGGCATTTCTACTACATTTCAATCGCATACTCCAATCTCATTCCAGTCCATCTCAATGTCTTTGGTTTTTCGAATTTCAGAAGATTCAAGTTAGCAACTTTTGGAATTTTAAAATTTTAAACTATAGTTAACTTCCAAACTCCAAATTTTAGGATGTATTTTTTTTGGACAAATTATCTGGTCACAGGCGGACGGGAAGAGAGTGGTATCGGAAAAATGCCTCAAGATGCTCGGGGCATTTTTTCAGAAAGCTCATAAGCATCTGTTTTTTGTTTTTTAATTTAATCTTCTACTACTAGCCTGCCTTTCTATCATTTTCTTTTGCAAGAATGGAGATGGACTGGACCAGAAAGCAAGCAATTTATATTAATGCTATGAAAAAAAAATAAAGTAGCGAAATTCGAACACTTTTTCATGAACAGCTTTATCGATCGAGTTGTGTTTGTGAAGAATTAGCTAGAACAGAAAACTTTACATATTGATGGAAACGAGGCCTTAAATTTAGGAACACTAATCTCTATCAGTCAGTCATCCTACCGTAATTCCCTGTGAAGTGGATGGAAAAGAGATGAAATTAAAATTTAATTATGAACTTAAGTAGTGGAGTGGGGTAAAAGAGGAAGAAGAGAGTAGAAAAGTAGAAATTAGGATTGAAATTGGAGGTCATCTCGTCGAGAGAGTGCTACCGCTGCTGTCATATTTTATTTGGTAAAAACAAATATACCCACTAATAGAGTAATTTTTCGTGGAATAGGTAAATGGCGAAAACATGACTGTTAAATATCGAGCCGAATTTATGCTCAAGTTGTTAAGGCTCATCAATGGGTTAGTTTCGCGTTGAAACTGGTGACCTGCTACCACGCCTCACTGAGAACGGGCGGGTCAAAGAGGTCAAATCTTCAAACTTTAGGTCTAGCGGAAAAATAGAAGGACTTTACCGATTGACCTCGTTTTGGTGTCAATGAACTCAGCTTTTCAAACTGAAGACCCTTTTTTTTTTTAAATTTCGATACGTTGACCTTTGACTTGGGGTCACCAAAGGTCAATCAGCTGACCTCACCAATTTGGTCAACTGATACGTCAATCGAAAGGTCTTGATGTCCTGATTCTAAAGATGTAGCACACTTGACCTTTTTAATGTAAAACATGGCCGCCAGAGGTCATTTAATGCTCCACGTAAGATTTGGGGACATCTGGTGGTGAGGTCATCTATTCCACGAAAAATTACTCAATAACAAGAAGTTAGCAGCGTATTGGTATTCACTTGAAACTCATTCTCGTAATGAATTGAAAAAAAAATTGCATACGTCCTCCCTATTTATATTTCTCTTCTGAAGCAAGTGCGTCCACGTGTACGCTGCCATTGTCTGTCAAATCCTCGTCCTTCCCATGGTCAACAATCAACCGTAGTCAAGGATACAATACAAGCTACCGGTGGTCCACTTCCTCTTTTCATTTACTGTGTTCAACAAAGAGATCTGATCTGTCAATAATAAGGATTTACTAATAAATTCAAAGAGGCCTAGTCATATATCATGATTTATAAGGACTCACTTCCGCTCTTCTCTTAATTTATGCCTGACGTTGACCATGTCCTACTTTACTTCCCACCTCACATTAATCAAGCTCACCAGGAAGGAAATTCGAATCTTACCTAGTCATCTCACACTCAACTAATGAGACTCCTAGTACACTGACATGACTGATTCATAAAACGGATATTTCCGCCTTCAGTCCCTAACCGGACGAGCGCTGGACATCTTGACCACCGGAATCTCAACAATTTAGCGTAAGTAGGTCAACTTGACTTCCCTTTTAATACAAGGGAGGTCGGTGACACCCCTCATTCAGGAGAAACTGTCTCCTAACTACATTATAGCTTCACTCGACGAACATTTGAATTTTCTGGAAGTTTCTTAACCTTGATCACTTATTAATAGCGCGAGCTATTTATGCGTTTACTGATGTTAGGCTGTCCGTCCGGCGGTCGCCTAATTAAAAATTTCAGCAACGGATGATCGGATTGATTTCATTTTTGGTATGAGAGTACCTTACGGTCCCTAGTTCAGGACTACAAAGTTTCATAGCGATCGGTTAAGTTTTGCGGATTTTCGATTTTTAGCTATATGTGCTTATAGGGCACATGTGTATCTGTGTATGTGTGTATGTCTGTACCCGGTACACCCGGTATGACCCCATACACACCCTACCCTGTCTCACCCCATATACACCCCGTCTGACCCCATATACACCTCGTCTGACCCCGTATACACCCCATCTGACCTCATATACACCCCGTCTGACCCCATGTACACCCCGTCTGACCCCATATACACCTCGTCTGACCCCGTATACACCGCATCTGACCTCATATACACCCCGTCTGACCTCTTATACGCCTCGTCTGACCTCATATACACCCCGTCTCACCCCATATACACCCTGTCTCACCCCATATACACCCTGTCTCACCCCATATACACCCGGTTCACGCGGTACACTCGCGCTATTTCGTACATCCGTTTGTACGGTTTATTCTTTAGTCATTTTCGACAATCCTTATCGGGTATGTCAATAATTTGTATTCCTGAAAGATCAGCATGGATGAATTCATTGATCTTGAAAGAAAAAATTGGATTATTCCAACAAAATTAAATATAAATGCTTTACTGCATTCCACGTCCCGTACAATAGGGTAAAGTTGAGAAAGCAGCCATTTCTTTCGGGTATTCAACAAAATAATTGCTTTCCCTTATTCCTTTAGAAATATCATTTTTTACATGCTAAATCCCATAACGATTTTCTGGAATAAAAAAAAAGTCAAGGTGGTTATATCTGGAAAAACAAAATGTGGGGAGTGAAACTTCAATATTTTTTTTCTCACCATTTTTAACAACATAAATGCTCTTCACTGAATCAGGCATCTTAGACTGAAACATGGATCTAATACGTTCCCGTAACTGTCCAGAACAGAGTACTGACAAAGTTTGAGTAAAAATGAAGCTTAAGAAGGCCACAGGTCAAGTTTATTACGTTCCAGGCTAAACAAAGAGAAATGAAACTGCTACAACTACAAGGCAGATATAGAGGCATCGAGGTCGCCTGATCACACGTCGACAACCTAGACCTTGAAGTCGACCTGGACTAATTCTACAGGCTTGTAATGCTGTTTTTCTGGAAACGGAACGAATGTCACCGTGACGATAAGCCCGCTTTGCACAAGGTGACATAGACTGTTTGGGGCACTCTCCCTCAGGGGTTACTTTAGATGAGAAACAATAAGAGAGACGTCAATTCAGGTAGCAATTATTGCTGGGAAGCTGAGTTGAGTGACCGGCTTTTGATTTGCCTAGAATTAACTGATGAGAGCATTATTGCTTATGTCCTACCTGTGGGATAGCTGGCCTTCACTCAATGACCTCCTAAGCTTACCTATACATCGACACGCTGAAAAACTAAAGATGCAGAGTGCTGAGGAAAGTATATTAAAATCCCGAGACAAAAAAGAAACCAAGAAAATAATCTCCTATTCTGAGTATAGCACTGCTATTTCCCACTGCACTCAAAGTCAAATGAATTAAGATTCCAATTCGTAGTCTCGAAAGCTTTACGTCTATGAATTACCGGTCGCATCCTGACATTAGGATTTGCGTAGTTCAGAGTTATACTGCAAGTGATTCGAGGAATAAAATCCGTCATTATCAACAATAGATATATTATAGAGATAACGATAAGTGACAGTGCATCAGTTTCAATGGCTGAGATGCAAGCAGAGATAAAAGAGAGATTCAAAATGCCTCACCTGAAGGAATGACGTAGGTAAACCCAAGAAATTAACTTGATTTCTTCCGAAAAACTGAAAACTTGAACAGAGAACAGTTACTAGTGCTAGTATTGTTGAAGCGTCCGTTTCTGAAAACCGTAAACAAAGAAGCGGTGCTCCTATTGTTCCTACTATCAGAATCCTTGTTTACGCCTTCAGCTGTTCTAAAACAGTTGAAACTCTGAACAGGAAAATTAGCTGAGAAGTTTTCCGGAGAAGACTATGAAATAGTAAACTGGGTAAATTGATGAGGAGTGGAGATTGACTTTGAATCTTGTGTTACGCAACGGTGTGACGAGGAGAAGATGATTTCGCTTTCCTATCCAACTCACAACTGACGAGTTTTTGCTTTG
Organism: Brachystomella parvula; assembly: GCA_019776545.1. Lineage (NCBI taxonomy): Eukaryota > Metazoa > Arthropoda > Collembola > Poduromorpha > Brachystomellidae > Brachystomella > Brachystomella parvula. Next base: position 5,196 of record JABASM010001729.1, on the reverse strand, counting down.
ATTTTTTTGCAACAGGAGCAAAGAGATGAAGAGCGCCGAGCAAAGTCTTCATACTCTTCCTTCTCTTCTCTTTTTCCTTCTCCTGCTCAAAAGTGAGCAAAAACATTTTGGCACATGAAAACAAGTGATCTGAGCATGACGCTCATCTTACAAAGCTATTCTTCCCTTCCCAGTATAGCAGAACTTGCAAAAAGTTTAGACAAATTAATAATTCCCGAATTTAACTTGGATCAACACCCTTCTTTTATCTCCAAAGTCACACAAAAGTCAGTCTTACTTCATGTATGTATCCATCTAATAAAATTACAAAAAATAATTATCCGTACAATAGTGGAGTAAGGTGAAGTGGGGCAAGAGGATCGCGTTTTTTGAATAGTATGACTTTGATGACACAGTACTTCCAAACAAATACCAGGATCTACTTCTGGAACAGTGCCCGTCCGACGCCCAGATTACCTGAGACAAGATCTCAGGGCCGGGCCCCGAAGGGGCCGGGCCCTGTAAATTTTGGCAATTCTCGTAGGAAGCTTGCGGAAATTCCGAAAATTCGTACGACTAAATTGTCAGTATTGTAGACTTGTAAATCTTTACGGAACAGGGCCCAGATATTTTGTAAATAGGTTTCCCACACTGCGCGCAACAGTTTCAGCTGGAGAGTACGTTTGGGCTATTACCTTTCATCCATAGAGTTTGATTAGCCGTGACTTACATTTGTTCAAGCTTTAGCCCGAGAGGTATACGCCAGAGGGCGAAACAGACTGACGAAAAAGTATTTTCTTCCAGATTTTGGAGCTTCTCGGATTTTTCCTGCGCAAAAATTTTAGTTGAGTTGGAATTTGGCAACTTTGTCGGAGAAACTCGTTTAGCAATTTAGCTCATGCGCAACTGGAATCTGTGTCACAGAAAAGGTCACACTGACATTTCGCGCGACTTCTAAGCCACCAAACTTTTTTCTCCCACGTGCCAACTGCCAAGTAAGCTCCACCGAAAAGGAGAACGAAAGTCGCTAATGGGACTCGGCCTTATCTACCCCCCCCCCCCCCCCCCCCCCCCCCCCCTCCCCCCCCCCCCCCCCCCGCCTTCCGCCGATGGATTTCAATGAAACCTGGCTGGATAGCCAGTGCTCATCAGTGCCTCCAACTTTTACACAGGGCCTAGGTGGGGAATTGGCCCTAAGTGACACTTACAGATCACCGAAAGTCAGTCGCTTGGCCTCATGAATCTGGACAAATGATATGTCAATCGAACATGCTTGGTTTCCTGACTCTAAAAAATACATTGCACTTGACCCTTGTGGCTAAAACAGGGCCTCCAGAGGCCAAATGCTCCGCATAACCCTTTGCGACCTCTAGCGGCCATGCTTTAGGTCAGAAGGTTCAAATATGGTACTGTTTTACATCAGGAGAGAACGTTCTCTCGATCGACGTATTGCATGTCCGTGACCTTTGTTGACCCTCAAAGGTTACAAAAGGTCAACGCTCCACCTAGCCCCTGTAAAAAAGTTGGAGGTACTGTTGATTACTAACTATCTAGCCGGGTTTCATTGAAATCCATCGGAGGTGCCCAGTCCCAGCGACTTCCCTTCTCCTTCAAAATTTTTTTGCTGCGCATTTCTGAGAACAGGGTTCAAAAAGTAAGCGTGTTATTGATAAGCCGCTTGATTGGCCGCTTATGTGCAGATTTTGATTTCGCATTCTGCTGGCTTCAGCTCGTTCGTAGTTGAATTGAGAAACGGATGCCGTATGCACATCAATACCTTGAGGAGAATCCGGATATCTCTTAATTTGAATAAACATTTTAGAATAACGCTATTTCGACATGTCAGATTAGGCTCATGCCAAGTACTATTGTGTGACATTTAACCCGGAAAAGTTCGGCGTTTTTCGGAAAGTTTGGAAATCGAAGCCAAGCCCTCGAAATTAGCGCATAACGCACTTGAAAATGGATTCTACTAAAAACTAGTGAATAGCTTAGGTAGCCTGGAACATTAAAAATTATAAGTTTGAGACGCAGCAAAGCATGATGAAGAAAGCGTTGCTTGATGCACAAATGCGCATCGACTGGCCTTCTGAGGGTTAAGGTCCAAAATGGTAGAAGATGAACGGAAAGAAAATATTTTCCTTGTGTTTTTAACCGTTAATTAGAAGAATTATCTGGTCGACATGGGATCTGTCGCAGCACCAATCGACACCACGTAGCTAGGCATTGGTGTGAGCAGTCATTCGGAAAAAAATTCGTCGGTGAATCATGGGGAACACGGGAGGGGGGTGTAAGGGTTCCGTGGCCGAAGATGTGACACATGAATTCCCATTAGTAATAATCAGTGTACGAACTCCTCAGAGAAAGCATGCATGTGCAAGTGTAATGAATAGGCAGGCAAGTACTAATAAAGTTTTTTAGCATTATAATCTATGAAACTGACAGCTTGTCAATAATTTTCTGTTGCGAACTTCCGTTACTATGGTAGCAAGATCAGCCCAACCCAATAACAAACAAATGAGTTCGAAGGTGTCACAGTGAAAGTTTATCTTTCACAGCAGCTGCAGTGCAGGTGAAAAACAAAAGCCGTGAAAAGATCTGTGAGTTCAAAACTAAAACGTCAGCAATTTGGCTCGTTACTGAGGAGAGGAGCCCTTAGTTTCTTTGTTTGTGGCTTGGTCTCTGTCAGAATCCCAACTAGCACACAGGAAAGAGGTATAAGAGATTTATGCACACTTCGTCTGAATCTTGGCTTGATTTTTTCTAAATCTCTTTCATTTGATGTAAAAATTGGTTAAGCGTCAAAGTCAGACGCACTGACAAAGGCTCCCTCCACTGAATCACATTACAAGTACATTTATGTCCCATCTCAGCCACATTTTGATCGCGTTTTTAGCAATTTCTGAGATTTTTAAAAAAATAGAAACTTTTGATTTCTGAGATTTTAAAAAAAATAGAAACTTTTGAGATGTTTTTTGAAATCTTAAATAACTGTTGGGATTTTTCGTCACAGACGAGCGGACGAACTGACACCTTGCATAAACAGACAAACCGCCTTCGTCGGTGAGAAAGACTTTGCGCCAGCGCTCTAAGTCAACGAATGTCATGAAAAGAATTGACAAGAAAAAAAAGAAGAAACTTCAATTTCATTTAATTTGCCTTCATCGTTCTATTAATTTCCAGGTGCTGATTATCCCAGCGTACACCTTATCTTCAAAAAATGGAAGCGGACGTTGCAAAGCTTACTTCCATACTTGGCTATCACAACCTACCCCTCTCATCCTCAGCGGTAGACCATGGAGCATACAAGTACTTGGTAGAGGAAGAATCCCGACGTCACCAGCGGAATGCTGAGATACTAGCTAAAATCCAAGAGCTGAGACTGAGCTCATCCCTTGAGGCCTCAAGATCCGAAACACTTCGACAGATGCAAGTGAGTTGACATCGTAACGTATGTGTCACAGGCAGCCTTTCTAGGTTCCCACATTCGTCTCGCTCATTTCCTTCAGTTATTGATCTCGATACTAAGAACACTAAAAACAAAGCAAAAGGATTCGCTGCAAGGATTTTGTATAAGAAACTTCTCGCACGGCGATGAAAAGAGTGATGGCAAGATCATGTTCCAGTGCCTTTGGTTTAGAAAGGGTTGAGATAAGACGAAGAGAGTCCGTAAGTGCCCGTAGTTTCCATTTACCTTTTCTTTATTTCCAGAGAGAACATAAAGCTCTACTTTCCAAATACTTGGTCGAGCGGAAGTCCTCTCCTCCTTCAAAATCTTCTGATCTTCATCCAAGTTATGATGATGGTGAGCCTATACTCCAGACCAGCAGGAAAGGCTTTGGAGTCAATAGTTCAACGCACAGAGACAGAGATGAGCCAGCCTCGGTGTCAACTGGAATCAATACTGATTTAACCGGCCCAGTGATACCCATTCAACCAGAGAATGATCTCAGTAATGAGAAATATTCACGCATCGTATCCGACACTCCCGTTTCCACTCTCCTGACTACTCAGCCACTCACCCCTGACAGGAATTTTAGTAAAGCTCCAGCTCATCCTACCATGGCACTTGAACACGGTCCTCCACTTCCTTCACCTTTCACATTTCAGAACAAAAACCAGGTAACTAAAGCATGTCCGGCTCAAGAAGACACAAATCTTAGTTAATTGCTCAGGGTGGCAAAGGAAAATTAAGGCGGGAATGCTTTCGTTTTCTAGCTGACGCATTCCTAAAACTTTGCTAAAAGTTTCGTTTGAATCGGGTCATCCTTCCCGAAATGGCACACATGGGAACTCAGCATTTTGCTAACCGCGCTTTTCATTATCACGATATTGAAGTCAAGGAATTAGGGATCACGGCTAACTGGAGAAAGAAGCTCCTGAAATACGTCAGGGACAAGGAACAGCAAGTAAAATTGGGAGTACGAAAAATTATTTTTTGAGAAAAGAGAAAGTGAGCTGTCTTGAATGAAGGGACATCAGCGAAGTGTCCAGTGGGGGAACTATGGCCCTTATTTAATATCTGGAGCTGTGAGCGCTAAGGGTCCGATTTCATTAGCTCCCGAGCAAGGCTAAACGTATATTGAGCCGCTTGATGAGTTTCCAAGGATGCTAAGTCAGGGTTTGCAAAGTTCATCCAAGCAGCAATACCGTAAAATGTTCCTAAGAGGGACAGTTTTCACCTTTGTTTTGAATTTTCTAAAAAACAGTTCAACCTAAAATTTTTTTACAGGCGGGTAATTGTTCAGCGTTGAACGAAGTATACATTAGTGTCGAAAGCTGAATTTTATTCTTTCCGGTGTTCAAAGGAAAAATCGAAAACCCTGTCTTTTTGGCATTTCCCAAGGTGGGGTAAAGAGGGACAGTAAGATATTTACGAATTTTCTTCAACTTAAAAGTAGTAAGTGGTTCCTAGCGCCTGTAGAAAGACATATTAAAGCAATCGGCAGGTACCTTGGTCATGATTTTTAAGTTTTCAGTATGCTGACTGAGCAAAAATGATGAAAAAGTATCACGTTCTCTTAAATTCAGTTTTAAATTCAGAACTCCGACCGGTCTATGTTGCTGATCGATTCGAACCTCATTCCGGATCATTTGATACCCTCGATCGCTTCTCTATCAACGCATTTTTAAAACCAGCTCGCACTGGTTGCAGTTTTCATAAATTATTAGTGGATGGCAAGTGATGTAGTAGTTAAAGGACAGACTTACTTCCGA
>JABASM010001728.1:0-13257 GCA_019776545.1 Brachystomella parvula | reverse complement strand
AGGCCCGGTCCCTTGAGGGGCCGGACCGGTAAGGATAGTGCTTCTTATAAGAGACTTTGCGTATAAGAGACCACTTTTGTCGGTCCCTTGGGGTCTCTTTTATCCGAGTTCCACTGTAGTTCATATTACTGACATGTCGCTTCTGAAATGGAGAAGAGATGAATCAGTTCAATAGTTGTATGGATTACTCAACTTACACTTACACCCCCACCCCGCTCATTGGAAAGGAGATAGATTTAAGTTGCAGGTACTCCCATCGTCTGAGGAAAGTTAAAACAGCTCTTCTTCATTCGTGAATGCTAAAACTATCTTTGCATTCACATTTATTCGCCGGAAATGAGCACCTGTACCCACAGTTTCTAGCGATAAATGCTATTTTTTTCATCACAAAAATCTCCTCGGTATCGTATTTCCACTCTGCTCACGAACGAAAACTGCAGACCAGATTTAGAACCTCCATTCGCCCTGAAAATGTTCTAAAGTTTGAGCGACGGTCGGATGGAAGCGGCTTATTTTTTCTTCCTTTTAATTACTTTGCCTTGAGTCAGAGTTTTGGGTTCAAACTCTTTTGTTGTTTTAGGCAAAGGGAAATTTAAAGCGGGTGAATTTGCGAACATGTTATATAATTGATGGTTCTCGTTTTGTTTTATCTGACTTGGCGAGATGCTTTAGTACAGAGCATTAAACTGCGCCTAGGTTTCTTATTTTTATCAATCTCGTCACGTTTGACAAGCATTAAATTGGTATTAATGTGGAAAAGCACCTACAACTCTAGCTCCAAGGGATTCTCAATCTAGTTACCTTTTAATCAGTGTACTTAGGTAGAGAATGCTAGCAGTATTTTCCTTTGCCTGGCTAGTTGTACTGATCAAGCTCATAATTATCCTCTGAATCTGCGGTAAAAACTTTCACCTCTTCTCACGGAACGTATAGATGCATATTGGCCAAACAGATGCAAGAGGAAGTGTAATTTCTCCCATGAAGCTGCTAGACAGGAACCTTTGTATTTTGTTGATTTTTAGTACCAATAACTTAAGGGTTCCGGGTGACCATGCAATTCCTGGCATACCTGGCAGGTCGGCTATACGTTTAAGTTAGGTTCTCATAAGCTCGCACCTGAGTGCAGTTTGGATTTGTGGGCTTTCGATTGAGAAATCGGTTGAATTTGTCAGTTTCGTTTTCTTAGTCTTTCTTTCCTAGTTAGGTAGAATGAAACGTCAATTTCGATAGGGATAAATCTGTCATAGGTTCTATGAAGGGTGATGAAATTTTTGACGTTAACTGGGGTTAAAGTGTCAGGAGATTGAAGTCATGAATGGTAGCAGTAATGCAAGATCGTTGTCATAACTCATGCTAATAATTGCATTGTCCTCTAGTAACAAAGACCTCCTGTGTTGAATTCTCATTTTACATTATGGCAAGATGTGGAGATTAGAATTTAAGAAGCCTGATTATTTCTGGGCAAAATGGAAATCATAATTTGAATATTCATCATGACACGAAGAATAACCTTGAAGTATGCGGTTTTAAATAGTAATTGTTTATTTTTAAAATCCCAGCGTGTTGGTGACACTTGAAAATTTAAATCTGTATGATTCTGTGAGGTTTTTTTTTTTCCATTACCTTGCTTTTCATTGTTTGTTTTGGAGCTTACACCTGTAGTTAAATAATTTTGTATTTAAAAAGATGATCCATTATTATTTTCTCATAAATATTGTCACAGTCAATTTTATTTGTTTGCTATTGCAAATTGCAAATATGTGCCCAAAATTCTGCAATACATTTACATAACTGCTCTTCCACACCTGACAGTTTCTGGTTCTTGTTGGCAATCCTGATATAAAATTTATATTTCTTATTTAAACTGGTTCATTTTTCTAGCATCATCTAGACCAGAAAATGTGGAATCCTAGTCTGGTATTGTGGAAGTGACAAATGTGTAAAAAAGAAATAGTAAGTGACATGAATAACAAATTACAAATTTCTGGTTGATTGGTTAGGATTAATGCATTTTGGACGATCTGAATAATGATGTGAATGAATGAAATCGAGAAGAGTAAGACATTATTATTAAAAAATCTAAGATTGGATTGTTGAATTAGATCTGCCTGAGGATAAAACTGAACTATATGACTGAAATTCTTAGTCCTCATTTTTAGTAACTCTCAAGTTAGTAAAAATAACGCTAGACTTGACCACCATTCCTTCCTAATAATGATACACTCTAGTTAATAACACGGTACCTGACAGTTTCAATCTCTTTCATCTCTATCCTATGTAGTAAGTCCTATTATTTCCGTAATGCGAAAGAAACGCAGTGACAAGTAAACAGCAGGGATCTGTGCACTTGAATTATATCATTAGCGAGTAATTGCTCCGGTGATGATGACATAATTCTTGAGTCCTTAAAATGACACAATGTCAGATGCATCTGCTGAAAAATTCAGGTCACATTCTTCCAGAGTCTAGTAGAAAATGTGGGATTTTAAAATGACTTGGAATAAAAAATAATTCTAAATGGAAATCGTTTAAAGGATCTTCAATTTTTGGATGCGATGGATGTTAGAGAATGTGATGGAAATAAGGAGTTGAGTGATGGGTGGGGTTGATACGCCTTCCAAGGTAGACGTTGTCGGAATTACTGTAATTTTGACAGGAGACTTATCTTGAACTAGCTAATCAAACTACACGCTATAGCTCCTTTGTTTTTGAGGGTCTAGTGCAATGAAAATGGATTTTAGTTGCATTTAGATGATCAACACACCCAGTTGTCAATTTGGATCTTGACTATGGAGCTCCTAATCTATTAAAATCAGATTGACCTATTTCCCTCAAAATAATGGGAAACGGGTCTGAAATTGCTTCCCAATTTTATGAGTTTGATTTGCGAGAGACTTGGGTTTTGTACAAATTGGAGGTGGCTGGCACGCGCTACTCCCTAACTCACAATCAATTATACCGACAAGCTTCATGCCCAAGATTTTTTGTGTTTCTGTTTATTATTATACTTTTTTAGTCAGTTTCTGAATTATTATTGCAATCACTTGATTAAGCCATTCATTCCTCAGTGTCATTCAACTTAAGTTTAAGTTAAGTAATGCGAAAAAAAATTAATAACATTTCTGAAGCAATGGGAAAGAGACTTCTCATCACTCACTTTTTTCTTACTTCAGTAGAGCACAACTACTATTTAATTCTTATTAAATTAACCTTTTCTTTTCTCACACGACCGACAATCGGAAATGAAAGTGTGAATTTTTTTTTGACTTGTCAACGGAGTAATCGTCATTGGTCTGAATACTAAAGGCCTAGAAGGATGCATGTCACATCAACTAAATTAAATGTAAAGGAAGGGGTATTTTCCAGAAGGGTGTGGCTTTCTTTAACTCTACTAGTAGTGACTCGTGCATGTTTTTGGTGGTATGGCAATGTCATTCATTTATAAGGAACCTGACTTCTTTTTTCTCACATTTAGAAGACCTCCTCTATCACTTTTTTTTTCATTCAGAAAATTAATGATCTCGATTTGGAAGGAAGTTAAATAAGAAAAGGAATAAGACAAGGGAAAAAACAATATAAGCCGCCTAGCCCTCCGGCAGAACGGGAGGTCCTGTCAGATATTTCTCTATAGTTTTAAAAGCTAGTTCTGCATGTAATAATAGTCCTGATCCAATGGATTGAATAGTTTTGATGATTATTTGATTGATCATTGGTCATGAATAACTGGTTCACATCTCTCCCAATTATTCCCATAAAATTTTTCGTACTCGTTTCGAGTTGGTTTTTTTTGCCTCCGTATTTTACTTCCTTCCAAAAAAAGCTCCCTTTCACTATTACATCTTAGTAGTCTGAGATAATGTGTAATTATTATCAAAAGCACTTGACGCTTAATTTTTTCCTCTAAGTAATTCTTGAGGAGTAGGTGACATTAGCTTCTGCACTAAGAATCACATCCTGCTTGCCGTTGAGTTGATTGTTCATGATTAGCGGGTGTTGGACGTGTACCTTTTAAGTAGTAATGTGTTGTCATAGCTGGATTTTGTAACTGAATCCACCAGGGCCTCCTCGCTCAAATGCATAGAAACTTCCTTGTCTCACGGGTATGGCTGAATCTTCTGAGACTGGCTGAGCAGTTCCATAAATCCCACTTGGACTTGGTCCGGCCTTGAGAACTGACCTAGTGGTGACGACAGTCTCTGACTCTGAGTTGTGTTGGGGTAGTGGCTCCCTATGAAATAGAAATATATAGGTTAATTTTCCTTGTGTTGTAATAAATAGGAGATCCGGTTAGGGCATGAATTTTCCCTTTTTAAGCTGAATATCTTGAAGGGCACCATGGGCCATTGCGTAGCCCTAGCCTAGAAACGATCTTTGGTTTACTCACTCGCTCAGGTTGAGTCTAAAGCCTAAAGGAAATGCCAAGGACCTTTAATATTAACCATGGTCTTAGCAACAAGGAGGAAAATAAATTTTCAAACTGATGAGTAGGGTAGACAGAAAATTTTAAAAACTTTCCGATCCTAGTCAGATTTTATTTGGAAGATGAGAAGTTACCGTCACCGTGAAAATGCCTACCGTTAAAATGCCTGACACATTTTTCTAATATTCTTTTCAGCTTTTCCTTTCTTTGGATAAGTTTACACCTGCCGCCCTCATACTGAATCTGATGTTGGGTGTTTTTTTTTATTAATAAATTAAGAGAATAATGATTGAATGATATCATTGACAGGTAGTTACCGCCTAGTAAGGCTCATTGTTCTTACGCTCTTTAGACCAGGTAGAGCAAACAGGAGTAACGAGAAGGGAGGGTAATTGTGTTTAATTAGTTTTACACCTCCTCACACGTTGTTCTACTAGGCCTGACCTCAGGTGGGATAAGAGTGATTAAGACTTACGTACTGCTCACTAATTGTATTCAATTGGTTCATTCTTTCCTTGCTTGGTGATATAAGTAGGAATGAATGAGCGAGCTATTTTCGCATAGTATTATGCATGAGCGACAGTTTATTTACACTACTGCTCAAGGTTATTTAATTTCTCTCTCTTTTATGATTAAATGTAAGATTTGAAGCTCAGGTAAGGAGGATTTGCCTGTGAATCATGACGAATTATGAGTTAAATCAAAACGATTTTTAGCGTTGATGAAAAAACTACAGAATTGGACATACTCAAATTCTTTACTTCCTTTTTTCTTAATTTCAACTTATGCAACCGGACTCGCTCTCGAGAAGGCATGAAGGCCGAGAGGGTTGATGAAGTAGAGCAAATATGGTTGATAGACCCCGACGCATGGAGGACCAATTAGGCTATTTTGTTCTTGTAAAATAGTAAATTGGGCATGATTTAGGGGAACAGCCTTACACACTTTTTTCGAAGGCCTCTTTATTTTTAGGGACTTGTAGTGAAAGATGTATAGTGAAGTAAGATTCGATCAGCAAGTTGAGCGTTAATTTCTAGTTAGGTTGCATACGAAGAGAAAAGTTTGGGATTAAATATTTAGTTACTAATTGAAATGATTTCGGCTCACCTGTAATTTATTAGGATGTCAGTCTGCAATGGTACGATCTGTCCCTGTTCTTGGTTTTCGGAAACTTGCCGAGTTGTGTAAGTATTCTGAGGCTCCTCCTCATATTGCTGCTGCCGTTGGAGATAAGATTGCTGGTGCTGGGGCTGCTGCTCTTGGGTGATTGGTTGATCATATCGCTGGTACTGTCCATGCTGCTGGAGTTGGGGTTGAACAAGCTGCTGGTGAATTGGTTGATCGTAGTGCTGCTGTTGCTGCTGCTGTTGATAAAATGGCAATTGTTGTTGACCGTTGGGATGGAAGAACTGCGTGCTGAACGTGCCGGGAAATCCACCCCCACCAGAGTTTGGATAAAATGTGTTTGGGATGAACCGTCCAGCGAGTGACGTTCTGTACTGACTTATTGGAGAAAAGTAGCCTTGAGGTTGAAAAAGTATTGGATTTGAATAGATTTGGGGATTCTGCTGTTCCTGTTGCGGTTGCTGGACCCTGCCTTTTCGCTGTCGAGCATCTTCATCAGGGAAAATGATGCGTGAGCGATGTGGCTTCAGCACATGCTGCTCTTCTTGAGGTTGGGGGTTGAAGGTCGGTGAAAAGATTCCAGCGGATTGGGGGTGGGAGTACGTAGGAGTTGATGGATGTGGGTTCATTGGATCTTGTGGTGAGTAGGACTGTTGAAACACTTGAGGCTGTGGAGTATTTGTTCTTCCACCCGTTTGAGTTTCAATAGTGGGGGTGAAGTAAGTGGGTCCAATGAGTCCATGATTCTGGTTTTCATAGTAAGGATTTGGATGAATTTCGAATTGTCCTTGGTTTTGATTATTGGGATAGTTTTCGTTATTGGAACGTGGATTTTTAGCTTGGTTCTGTTGGTACGCTTCAGGGTTTTGAAGGTAGACCGCAGGTTTAAACTCTTGGCGATCTGAACTTGGGGTTACACTATGATGGTACTGGTGGTTAATCGGTCTTACTTTGGCTTCTTTCCTCGGATTTTTCTTCTTAGGGTAGTTGTATTCAAACTGGGGTGGTGGTAAAGGAGAGCTGTCAACTTCCACATTTTCCCGATTGGGATAGCCCAATTCATCGAAATCGGGACGAGGGGTATTCTCTCCATTTTCTACAGCTACTTCTCCGGCAATTTCTGCCAGAGTTTTTAGTTTACCACGGACGTAGACATAGCTCAGTTCTGGCTTGGGTGTTGGGCTCACTTGCCTGGACTGGAAAATGACGTTTGGCGGTTTCTGGGACACAGGGTAAAAACCAGTTCCAGGGGTCACCTCATCAACAACACTTTCTTTTCCGTAGCCTGGATAACTTTTTCCAGATTTTTGCTTTCTCTTTTTAGGGAAAGTGATGGGGGAATACGGAGTGGTCTGAGGTAAATTTGCCTCTAAACTGTCATCTGGAGGATTAGTCATTGGGAATTTTGGTTTTCTTGCATTGGGTCGCTGAGATCCAGTAAATGTCTCGAACATTGTTGTGGACGGAGGAGTGGTTCGATTGTAAACTGTATAGAATTCTCGTGGGGGTGGGACAACGAGACCTGGAGCAAAAGGTCCAGGTGGAACAATTGTACTGTTGTCTTCATAGTAGTCGAAATCATAGGGAGGAGGGAGAAATATTGATGGATCATCTGTTTCATTGTCTTTTGGATTAAGGACAAGTGGCGGAAGGAATGGAAAAGGACCACCAGGGTTAAATCCTGGTGGTGGACCTCCTTTTCCTGGAGGCCCAAACGGAAAAAGTGGTGGAGGTGGTAACCGGCTTCCATTTTTCCCTGCTTGGGGTGGGAACGGATAAAATGGAGGTGGGAACGTTCCGTTGTTATCCTTTACTCCGTTTCCGTAGGCTGGAGGAGCTCCTCCGCCGTAGACGCCTCCGCCAAGTGGACCTCCTATATTCCCATAGAGCCCGCCTGGACGTCCTCCAATAGGTGGTGGCAGGCCTGGTCTCCCCAGTGGTCCAAATGGGAATGAGTTGTTCCCACCAAGGTTAAAGCCTGGGGGTGGTGGTCCGAAAAATTCTGGGATTGTTCCATTCGGGAAAAGCGGAATGAGTCCTGGCGGGGGTAAACGACTTGGGTCAAAACTCTCATTGAATTCTCCATAACCGGGAACTGGAAATGGTGGAGGTGGTCCAAGGAAAACTGGCGGCCCACTCTCATTTACAAACACAGGGAAGGGAGGTGGATTGTCAGTGTCAAGTGGAATACGCAGAGGTGGTTTGGATTTGTCACGCTCATACGCATCGATGGGTTTCCATTTGTCGCGTGAGGTTGAATCAAAGTCACCTCCTTTGAGAACTAGGAGATGCCCTTCAGAAAGCCAGATATCATTTTGATTCAGATTACCTAATGTCTTCTCATTGTCAACCCCAAAGTCATCACTGGGTAAGTAGGAAACAATACCAGGGGCATGGGGAACAGTAGTATTCCCAAAAAATGTGCTGATGAGGGCATACTTCCCATCGTCAGAGCCAATTTCCAAAGCCAAGTTCTTATCACCTGATGAAGTCTTGCTTGTGGTTTCAGCAGGATTTTCCCCTAAATCATCATCCACTGATTTCAGGGTTGTTGACTTTCGTCGTTTTTGAGGTCGTTTAACTTTCCGTCGTCGGCTTGATTTATTCTTTTCCGGTTTTTCTGGACTCTCTTTCTCTTGGACTGGTGGTGGTAGGGTCGTGGCTGTAAAAAGTCCTAGATTTCTTCTGAGGCTGGCTGGAATGGTGGGTATTCGAGAAGTTGAAGCTTGTGAAGGCTGCTCTGTGACTCCAGCCAGTTCATCATCGTACTCTTCATCATCGTAAATAGGTGCATGTATTTCAGTCTTGGGCTCTTCATAGGGTTTGATTGTGAGTCGGGGGATGAGAGGAGGCTGACTTGGAACTGGATCACCGTATCTCACACCCCGTACCCTTGTCCTATAATTTAATTGGGGTCTCTGGGAACTGAAAACTGAGGAATCGGGATATGGCGCACCTTCACTTTCACTTAACACTCCAGTTGTCCATAGCGGACAAATGAGGCAGAGCGTGAAGATGTAATAAATTTGGAGTCCTAACTCCATTTTTCCTAGAATTAAATAATTGGCATTTTGAATTCTTGAAATTTTGACCACTCCAAAATTTGGGTTTTGAATCATATTTTCCAGAACCTCTGACTTTACTTTGATATTGAGACTTGATTCAAAAATTAAACTGATTACTATTAATAAGAGATTGAACTTACGATTTTCGATCCGTTCTTCCCGTTTTTTTAATATTCGGATCCGATCCCTTCATCGATTCACCTGATATGAACTAATGAGCATTCTAAAAGTTTTAATTTTCTTTTTCCAAATGAGAGTTGACCTCATGCAAATGGAAAGAAGGGCACTTCTGGATTAGACAATAGAGAGACGCTCGTGCGTGTGGTTTCAGCGGACGAGAGAACAAGAATGACAGTATCTGTAAGAATGATGAAGTGAAAATTTAACAAGCAGTAAGCGAGGTAAGGGGGTGTTTTTTTTTCTTACCTGTTCTGAGTAATAAAGGCGTTGGTTGGAAACAAAAGGGAAATGCTAACCGATATGTAAGTGGATATTTCCTTGTGTCAAGTCCGCATTGTTGTCTCGGCGGGGGCTGTTGACGTTGGTTTAGAAAAACCGATGGGAAATTCTGCCGTTCGTTTTCTGGAACTTCTGGAAATTTTACCCAGTAGCTTTTGAATTCATTAGAGGGATGAATATGGGGGACGTTGAAATGATTATAATTATAGGGGTAAATGACGCCAGACGCAGTCAACCTGTTTGAATACCTACTAGTTGTAACTTAAGTGGCATTCCAAGCATTTACTCGATCCTGTGTCCAGTTCTTTTTTTTCTGGCTGTGCTATCCTTTTTTTCATAACTAGTTTCAGTTTAATTCCGGTTTTTGCTCAATTTCCTATCTACTGTGGAATTGTCTCATTTACACGCTGCGCTGTTCGTGGTTTGAATTTTTAGCAAGGTGTTGTTAATTTGAATAAAACTTTAAAGTTGTTGACGTGTTGTTCCTGTGGTCGTCAATGAGCAGCATGTTAATGTAAAGCGTCCGGTAATACTGCCATGCACCATGAAAATCGAAGGCTTTATTTTAATAGCTAGTACTTTGCTAAAACTAATTTCTAATTTCTCTGACCTTTACTTTCGCTAGCTGCATTAACTAAGTATTGGCGGTCGTGGTTTCGTGGAGGTGTTCCGCATGTTACTTGTGGTTTCTTCCTCACCGTTGTTGTATTGTCCTGTCATATAGTCTAGTCCTAGTGTACTATTAGCCCACATTTGTCAACAACGGACTTTTATTTAACTTGCTCATTAGGAGAAATTATGTTTGCTAAAAAGGTGCAAATTCCGTAACAAGCGGTCAATGATTTTCATAAAATTTTGGCCTGTGTTTAATCTCTTTCCTGTTTTATTTTGTGTTTTAGAAAATCTTTCCGCTTCTGAACTGAAGAAATTGAAAAACAAGGAAAGGAAAGCCAAGAAGAAGGCCGAGCTGGAACAGAAAGAAAAGGCAGCAGCAGCTGAGAAGAAGGAGCAGCATGCCAAGTCAAAGCAAGCCAATGCAGACGATGGAGACTACCATCCGCCTCCAGCAGAAGAACTAAATCCTGATACACTATGTAGAACTTCAGAACCACTGGAACAAGCAGTGAAATTCTTGGAGCCACTCCAGTCATTTGCATTTGATAAAATTGACACTCATCTCCTTGCTTATGATATTTACAAACGGAAGGGTAAGCAGCTCCCACCATGATAGTACTATGCCGTGTTTGAAAAATTCGTAACAAATTTTTCTATTTATTCCTAGATAAACCACTTTTAATGCTCAGAAGCCTCAAACGGGCACTCAAGATTAGCCCAAGGAATCCTACACTTTTTGAATTTTTGGTACATTTTCGACAAACAATGGAAACACGGTATGCGACAGTTTTAATATTAAGGTGGTCATTACAAGACTAATAAAGTTGACCTTGGAATTTTCAGCGTGGCAAGCCTTCCTGAGCCCTTGCCAGACTTTCTACGGAAGGAAATGGAGAAACTCTACGAGGCAGCAAACCTGGAGGGATGGATGAAGGAATTAAAGTTACAATAATGTCAAACTTAAATAAATTATTCCCATCCAGGCCATCCTACTTCTTACAGCTTCCTTATCCTTTCTCGTGTCTTCATTGTCCGGGGTCTTTAAATCAAGAAATAAAGAATGAATTACACAACCGAGTGCATCTGTATCACTTCTGTTCTCTTTCTTTAATAGTTGAGAACTTTTCAGCCAAAAATATTTAATTTGGTCATCGTTTTCCTATAGTCCTCGAAATTGACTTTCCCGTCCTCATCCTTGTCGGTTTCAGTAATCATGCGCTGGAAATCACACGTAAGAAAGTATCAAAAAATTAATATATACTAACCAAATTAATTTTTTACTTGTGCTTCCTCTCGATCCAATTTCTCTCCCAGTAATTTTGCTGCCTTGAAGAGCTCCTTCGTCGTGAGGAATTCTCGGTGTCGAAAATCTAAAGCATCGAACGTTTTCTTCAGATTCTTCACATCATCTTTCTCCTCCATTTTCATCCGAATTAAATTCAAAAATTCCTTGAAGGAAAGTTTCCCTGAAATGGAAGGATACGGTCAAAGCCGTCACCACGGGCAATAGCTTTCCGATTGAAATTCAGTTCACCTCGGCCTTTCTTGCTCACTTTCCTGATATCGTTCCGAATCATGAAGAGGCTGGCTTCGTATCCAATGGCATTATAGATCATCTGGAAGGAATATACTGAAGTTAAACTGCTGCAGCAGCAAAATGTGTCGAAAATGATTTTCCTGCAATTTTCGTCGAAAACTGTTGGCTAGACGACTCACCTCAACTCCAACTCGTCCAATGAATCCGGTGTGATTGTAGTCAATCATGTCGAAAGCCTTAAAGAGCTGATCAATTTCATGCTTCTTGAAAATGACCTTGGGGTTGTTTAGATCAAAATCACGGCGATGCTGCTTGGCAAGTTCAATCGGGGATAGTTGGACATACTTTTCGGAGAGGTCAAGTGAATGAGGAAATTCAAAATCCGGGAGATGCTCGTACTGGTCTTTTGGTTCCTCTGGTTCTTCTTCTTCTTCAACAGATTCCTCCACAGCCTCTTCCTCCTCCTCCTCTTCCTCCTCTTCCTCCTCCTCTTTTTCCTCCTCTTCCTCTGGTGAAGGAGGTGGTAGCATCTCCATTTCTTCCTCTTCTTCATCACTTGAAGGGATGGACTTCTTCTTTTTCTTCTTCTTGGACTTTGACTTCTTTTTACCTTTGCCTTTTCCGCCTTTCTTTGGAGATTTTGATTTTGATTTTGATTTTGATTTTGCCTTATCTTTTTTTGATTTTTTTTTCTTTGAGCCAGTGCCATCCCCAGGAGACTCTGCCGACTTTGCCTGTTCTGTCGATCCCTCAGTTTCACCTGCTTTCTCTGTACTAGCCGATGACTTTAACGTTTTCGATTTCGACTTAGATTTTGACTTGGATTTTGATTTCTTCTTTCTTCCCTTGGGTGATTTTGACTTTGATTTTTTGGACGAAGGTTTAGCAGCAGAATCTTCTCCTTCGCCTTCTTCCCCTTCTTCTTCTGCCGTAAGCTTCAAGGACTCTTGCGTTGATGCGCCCTTTCTAGCTTTTGATTTCTTGGACTTTTTCGATTTATTCCGGCCTGATGTCTTTGATTTTGACTTCTTTGGCTTGGCTGCGGCCTCTGACTCTGGTTTTTCGTCCTTTTCTCCTTTTCTGGCAGGCTGTTCATCTGAAGTATGCTTGGATGTGTCAACGGATGACTTGGACTTTGACTTGGACCTCTTTGATTTCTTCCTGTCCAAGCGTTTTGAATTTTTTGTTGAGGAACCGTCTTGCGACTCTGCAGCGCCTTCTTCTGATGGAGCACTCGCTGTTTTTGGGTCTTCGCCCTTGGCCGGAAGAGAGGCTTTTGATTTTGATTTGGGCTTGGCTGATTTTCCCTTCTGAGTAGATGATTTCGTTCTTTTTGCTGCTGGGTCTGCTTCTGCTGCTGATGTAGAGTCTGCTTTCGACTTGGAGGATTTCGTCTTCTTTAATGGCTTGGACTTTGGTTTCTTTAGGATAGCAGATTTTGCGCCATCTATAGTTTGTTCACGATTCGTTTGGTCTTGGGGATCCCCATTCTCACCTGCGGGCTGTAGATCCTTCGGTATCTGCGGCAAAGGAATGTTCAGTTCCTGCTTCGAAGACTTCCTCGTCTTCGGAATACGCTTACGTGACCTGGACTTTGATTTTGACTTCGATTTTTTTGCTTTCTTTTTACCTGATTTTGACTTTTTCTTCTTTACTGATGCCCTTGAGTTCGACGCCGCTGGTTTTGGCTTGCCGGACTCTTCTGCCTTTGGAGGATCTTCTGGTGGTAACATTTTGGTCAATCAAGTTTTTCTCAACTTTGAACCTTAGAGCTAGGAGCATGAGCAAAAGAACATGGACAAAAGTACTGAAGCGCTGTGCTCCAGGTTTTCAATGGGACCTTTCCCTCCTGTCGGACAAGGCCGTTACTCATGAACAATTTGTTTCGCTGGCAACATAATTAATATTTAAAAAATAGAAATCTCTTTATCTGAAATTTTATTTCACACGTTTTTCTTTTTAATATGGTCCTGGCCAAGGTTCCTTGACAACCAAAATAAGGGCTGTAAACAGGTTGTGTCATAACTCGACTTTTT